>JAUTDX010000839.1:0-109926 GCA_030844895.1 Ambrosia x helenae
AGTTTGTTTTGACCCGTTATCTAACCCATCCACCTTTCGTCTAAGATTTGAAAATAACAAGTGTTCTAAAAGGAATTAGAGAATAATTAAGCAAAGGATAATCAGAACACAAAATTTTATAATAACAATAGAGATAAAACTGTCAACACAGCAAAAAGCGTGAGCCTAAATCAACAAATAACATTTACCCTTCTTGTATGAATCGGTGAGCCTTCTCCCTTTGCCTAAATACATTGTAGGATTGGTGTCATTGACTGGAGGCGGCGGCTGGAATACCAAAACATTACAGAAGTTAAAAATGATTATAGTATTTTTTGTCCTAGTTTTATTCTATGCTAGCCGAATAAAAACATTTGAATAAACATGATGGAAACTAACCTGCAAGCGCCGCAAAATAGGTTTTAGCGATCATTCCCGCTGATAGAAAGAAACAAATTTTAAAAACTTACATTAGTAACTATAATCATTCACTGCAAAGTAAATATTACTTTGGGATGAGTCATGCATGAATATTGTTACTTAACGGCATACCTTTTCTTTCCAGTAACTGTAAATCGACTGGAAAACTCCATATTGTATAGAAAGAGCTTGAAGGCCTAGCAAATACGTAATATAAAATGCAATTAATAATCAATAGTCTGCTGCAGAATAAATTACACTAATTAATACAAATGATTTTAGTGTATATGTGAGTGGATATCAGAATGATTGCTTTAAAAGTGCAAATTAAAATAAGTAAGGTAGAGCTAATTTTCTAGATAAGACTGTTAATCTTCAAAAGTAACTCATCATACATGATATATGATATAAATATATAAACAAAGTGTATCATTTCCTACCTCAACTGCAGTATCAAATGTCAAAAGTATAGGTATCGGTGACCCAAGTGTTAGCGCTATAGTTCCAAGCTCGTTCCGGCCTTATGATCCAATACCTCTAACTTAAATAAAATGTCTGTAATCTGTACCAATCATAAAACTCACTTTTTAACACCACACTCAAATTTAACATTTGTAGGGCAATAACTTACTTTTCAGCTAGAAGAAGCGTCCTTTCTTTGTTAAACTCTTTAAGCCAATCTTCATCCTCGTTGTCAAGATCATACTCGGACAAAATCTCCCTATCTCAGCCCGTGCTACATATATTACTTAATATTATTAGTTACTAATAACAATAAAAAAAAAATGCTAGAATTCCTTACAGTCCAGTAAGTGAAGGCTAAGATAACCATCTCCAAATAATTTTGGGCTAACCTGAAAAATTATGAATGTGCATTAGATATATTCAAATATAATAATATTTTTTATTAATTTTAAGCTTTAAAAGGTTAAATGCTACTTGACAACCGGCTTATGTGGTTTAAAAATCATTGACAAATGAACCAGCTATGACCCATAACTGTGAGTCTGTGACAGACTTAACTCATATTGTTTCGTAGCTGCAGGTGATCATACATTCATGTGGTTGCAGGGCAATGGGTTTGGATCATATCTTTTGATACAAAACCAACACCCAGTCCATTCGTCTGGTTGCTAGAAAAGTATAAGAACATAAAATGTAGCAAAAGACACCAAATGAATGATAAAAACAGAAAATGACAAGCAATAATCAATTTTAGCTGAATACCCGATTTGATTCATAGTACACATGGAAACGACTAGGGTAAATTAGTTGCAAGCCTGTAGATTTCTTCCTGAAATATAGCAATGAATCAATTATGTTAATATATATAATAATCTCATCTTCAATATTAAGCAACTCAATATAGACCGATCATGCAATAATGCAATAATAATACAAATGTCAAACATGCCATGACCGCCAGTTCCCATGGTTTTACCATGATGCACACAAATTGTTATTATACTATTTGTATTACATGGTACGCTCCACCTTAATCCCAGTTCTGCAACACAGTCTAAAACCAACAAAATTGACTGTTATCAGTGTAATAAGTAGTACACGCACTACATAAGTATGTGGTACAAAACATATTTGAATGACTTACAATAATAAGAAGCCATTATTAACACATCAAATCAGCTCTCGAGTAGACCAGAAACTTGGTTCGGGTCGGTAAAGAATGATTCAGATCAGCGGCACACTTGATGGCCAATATGGTACCTGCAAAACACATGAATTTGTCGTTCAATCATAGCCGAAATAACTCAGTTAAGTTAGCAAGGCAACACTAAATAAAATAATAACTAAAAGCAGCAACTAATCATTTGTACTAAACAAGAGCAGAAGTGAAAGAAACTTTTGACAATGGAAGGGGTAATTCACATTCTCACATTCAAGAAAATGATTATTCCATTAAATTCCCACATGAGATTGAATCCGATGTTTGAAGTCCCTGTAGCTCATTGAAGGAGAGGGCAATTAATTGTGATTGTGCGACGACGGTTGTCAATGTCGCCGGAGCCGTTAACAAAATACGGAGCATAGTTTTAAGAAAGGAAGAAAGGCGTTAACAATACCTGCTGTTTGTGAATCAGAGATGAGTGACCGAACCAATAGCGGCTGTGATTAACCAATTCCAGCAAACAAACTCAAATGTATCACCAATACCAACACAACTAAAACCTGCAAACAACACAAGAGACAAAATCATATCAACAAAATCCCTAAAAACACACGTATAAATCATAAACAAACACAAAGATTATTAAGCAAAGCCATATATGATTAACAAAAAAAAAGCATTTGAGTTTTTGATTTACAATTTAAATTAATAAAAATTAGAGATGAAAACCAGTCACAGCGAAAACAAATATTCTACCTGGTGCTATTGCTGAAGTTGGGCTAATATGTCGTGCTTGCATTCATTCATTCAAATCCAGAATTGGCCGTTAATCAACTTGTTGAACGTCTTCTATCTTCTATTATATCATCTTTGGAAGGAATTCCTCACACAGGTTTTGGGGGAATGAAGTGGAAATTTCACTGCCCCAATCTTTGAACTGCCCAATCTTGGAAGATTTGGTAACCCTAAGTTTAATGTTGGGTAGTATGTCATCTGAGGAGTCAGAGAATAAAGAGGGAATTGAAGGAGGGACGTCGATCAGTATGGTATAAGGGCAAGAATGGAAGTAATATTTATGTTTTCACTTAAAGGTCTACATACATTTACCATAATATCCTTGCAAGTGTCTTAATGTTACAAAAAGTTCCAATTATACCCTTGTTATATAAGCTTTATTTACTTGTACATGTTGCTGTAATAGTTGGATGGTGTACAAAATGACCATGTTGGCCATCACTCCTCCTTAATAAGATAATATATAAATATATATATATATATAATAGGATTTGGTTCAAATGAAAACCTTTTTCTAAATTGAGAACTGTGAGAACCATTCTGGACCATAAAATTCTCTAAGGCAAATTTTTTTTTTTTTTTTGCTTTTAATCGCACATTTTTATTTTTATGCAAGAAAAAAAATTATTTTTTTTTGTATTTTTTTTCAATATACACATATGTATAATGCAATATACACATATGTATAACTGAAATATACACATATGTATAGCTGAAAAATGCTATATACACATATGTATAATTGCTATATACACATATGTATAAATGAAAAAAAAAATGCTTGCATAAAAATTTGCGATTAAAAGCAATAAAATTAAAATATTTTGTCTTTATATGAAATGTGTGACCCAGAATGGTTCTCTCAGTTCTCAAATAAGGGTTGGTTCTCTTAGGATCCCTACCCTATATATATATGTGTATGTATGTATGTATGTATGCTGAGTGTGTATGTGTATATATGTAGTGGTTTTGTTCTTACACATACATGTGTGTCGTATATATATGTGTGTTGGCTTTTGTCTTGATCTGTAATATGTGTGAATAACCGATTGTATATACATAAGTGTAATATGTGAAGCCCTCTACGTCACTAAACCCCCCCCCCCCCCCTATATGGTGTAGTGTGTGGAAGAGGGATTAAAGTTCTCCACTAACATAGAGCAAATTGTGAGGATGAGGTGGATGCTTATAGTTGGTTGTTGGATTATGTATGATTGTGATTGATTGTTTGATTAAAAAAACCCGCACGACACTCTCTCACGCCACCAACACCCCGTGATTTTTTGATCTCGAAGGGGAAATCTACATATCGGTCCATACCCACTCAAAGGCATGCATTATCACACTGTGTAGTCTAAATGTAAAAAAAAGCGTTATGTTATTATCTTAAATTAAAAAAAAAAAAACTAGTTTTATTAACTGTGTATAAATAACCATTCACGTATCTAACTCGAAAGTTGAAATTAGTTTCAAACTTCGGAACATATACCTATGCTAAAAAGATCAAACGAAGTTTTTATCTACTATAGCAAATTTATCATAAACATAGTAATCTTTTTTGACCCGTTATTATTATGTATACTAGATTCAAATTGTTCACATTATAAAATTGTTTATCAACTATCAACTATTGTATTGGTTTACGTTTCTACGAATATATTAAACTAATATTGAAGGAAACGACAATACAACTAATGGTCAAATGACTACTACTAACACATTAACATATATATTTTGCGAGAACATGAAGACGACTAAACACTTAAAAAAAAAAAAAACTATTAGCACTGATACAATGTGAACGTGAGGAGCAGGTAGAAGATAGATGCTGATGGCCACCACGTGCATGGCCATGACTCACTTTAAATGTGTATATATATATACATACACATATACGTAAAACCAAATAAATAAATAAGTTATCGGTCACTTGACAACTTGAAACACTTCATGTTTATTTTAATGCTTTTAGTCAGGGTACCTCCAAAAACTTGTTTTAAATTAGACTGAACTCGACAAAACTATGAAACAAGTTAGTTGTATGATGTGGATACTAAAATGTGCATATACATATATCATACATAAATAATCTCATCCACAAATTAAAAAATTTAGTTTATTGATTTTTACATGGGTAGTGGTTTGCAATATATCCCTTTGCGCACTCACGCGCGCACACACGCATACACACATATTGTTGTTCATGAGGTTTGGTCCAAAAATTAACATTTGTTCAACTTTCAAATTTTTAACCCATTGGGTCACCAACATTTCACTTTTTATTCACTTTTTAATCTGTTCATTTAGTTTGTTTGAAGTAGGGGTGCAAACGAGCCGAGCAGCTCGCGAGCTACTCGAGATCGGCTCGGTAAAAAGCTCGAACGAGCCGAGTCTTATCGAGCTCGAGCCCGAGCTCGAGCCTGAAATAAAGCTCATTTGATTATCGAGCTCGAGCTCGAGCCTTGAATGTAAAACTCGGTTGGGCTCGTCGAGCCTTATCGAGCTTTGCTTATTGATGTCAATTAACACTATATAGCCCAATTGTATTGCAACCCAGGCATTAACT
The DNA here is from genome assembly GCA_030844895.1 of Ambrosia x helenae. Classification (NCBI taxonomy): domain Eukaryota; kingdom Viridiplantae; phylum Streptophyta; class Magnoliopsida; order Asterales; family Asteraceae; genus Ambrosia; species Ambrosia x helenae. The sequence goes on from JAUTDX010000839.1 coordinate 5,388, forward strand.
AAGTTACTTTGGGACTTGGACTTCTTAATTGTCCTAAACGAGCTCATTAATTGTCCAAAACGAGTCCTTAATAGTCAAAACGAGCTCCTAAATGGTCCAAAACGAGCTCGAGCCGAGCTTAGGCTCGTTTAAACTCTTGCCACATACGTTTTGATCGAGCTTTCGAGCCGAGCTCGAGTTCTTAACAATACTATCGAGCCGAGCTCGAGCCCAAAATACAAGGCTCGAATCGAGCTCGAGCTCGAGCTTCTGAAAATTGTAACGAGCCTAGCTCGATAATGCAAGGCTCGAGCTCGGCTCGGCTCGTTTGCACCCCTAGTTTGAAGTTTGAATTTTTCTTTTTAAATCTTGTAAAATAACCAAAATACCCTTATTAGGTAGAAATTATAATAAAAAAATATTTTCACGCTACCACCCTGAAAATCCTCTCTAGTAACTATTGCAGTCATCCCCTTCGAGGTTGCCACCACACACCTTTAAAAGAAGAACATGAATGTTAAGAAACTTTCTATGAGAGTGAACAAAAAAACAAGTGAGCTGGACCATGTAGACTTAATATTCGATAATATGATTAACTCTAAAAAGCAATACGTGCTAATAACATATTGTAAAACAAAGACCTACTAACAACTAACATATGAAGTGTGCAGATATATGAATATAGATTAGAGAGAATAATAGAACCTTTTTCATGGATTTTTACATCATACAAAATGCCACTATTTATAAGGGTCATTATATATATAAGATTCGATTATAATGAGAACTAGGTTGATATGTGTCTAGAACTACAAAAACTTGTGTTCTACATATATGTACATACATGTGCAAATATATAGAAATGATTTCACATACATGTATAGAAAAAAAGATATACATACGTGTTAGAGATTAAAAAATAAGTATCATACATATATGTTTGGCACTATACACATATGTATAAATGAAAAAAAAATTATTCTTGCAAATAAAGCTACGGTTTAGTAAAAAAATTGTCTTAGAGAAATGTGTGGTCCAGAATGGTTCTCTCAGTTCTTAAATTCAAATAGCGGTTGGTTCTCTTAGGGGCTGTTTGGTTGATTAAGTGCTGAATGATTAAGATGGTCTGAATGGTTAAGAGGCTCTGAATGGTTAAGAGCTGAATCATTCAACATCGCTTATTAGCTTAATGGTTCAGCACTTAATCATTCCATTCAGATGCTAAAACAAACAGTCTCAATGCTAAATGATTCAGACCTGAATGGTTAAGAGACTACCAAACAGCCTCATAGACTATCCCCATTCACAACCCAACCTAACTTTTCAATAAAATAATTTCTCTCTCTTTCACCTACACAATCCAAGTCTACTTAAAATTTAACACACATTCACAACCCAAGTCAACCTCAAAATATTTTTTTAAACAAACTCGGTTTTAATAAAATTTATATCGGGATGTTCACAAAAAAGTTAAAAAATACCGTGCATTAGTTTCTATATTAAGTTTGAATATATTAAGTTATTTGAATAATAAGTTAATGTGTGCTTTTTATATTATTTATTATTAGTTTTTCAACAATCTTGATTCTTAGTTTAAGTTCATTGATGGGAGTAGTTTTAGGACGCCTACCCTATATATATAAACACGTAACTTTTAAAATTTGATGTTTATTGAATTTCGGAGCATGTTGTTGCGACATGCTTATATTTATTTATGTGTGGATACTTTTACACAAAATTGAGTTTCGAATAGTAATGTATAAGTAATCGAAGCATCAATGTATCAATATATAATTATAATTAATTTTGAGTATATTTTTTGGCATTCAAGTGAGACTGGAGGAGATCAATTCTACTTGTTTGTTGAAAAAGATAAAGACTCGGAAAAACTTATTGAATGGCTTTGTTTTACAGGTGAAACCTAATAAATGAATTTGGGCAGTTGACATGTTAGGCTCATTCACAACCAACTCATGTTGGAATTAGATTTGTGATCGACTAACGGTCCATCCGATTAAGCCTTCGGTTAGTTGGACAAAGTGGTTCCTATCAAGGAGAGTTTCTTTGTCAGGTGTCTACTACAAAATCGAATCCGACTCTTATCATATCATATTTGGTCTAAAGAGGCATTGTTATTCCTTCACTAGGTAGTCCATTATGTTCCAATGAGGCATAGGATTGAGACCATGTTTGAAGAAACAACGAGTATAACGACCGTTTAATGTTAGCTGTTGAGGATTAGATACTCGTGTTAGCTCAGGAATAATCCTTCGCCCACCTCAATGGTTAGAACGTAACCCAAAAGTATAATGGACGAGCGTGTGTGTGTGTGTGCTGAAAGTGAGAACAAGAGCATGTAAGTGGTTTGGTCTTTTACGACCTGCGTCCACTGTAAGAACTGAATAGTATTACTTGAGGGATTACAAAGTATTACAAAGTTATTCCTATTCTAACTCTTGTCTATGAGTGAGTATTTTTCGGATCCTTTGCATGGAAGAGGAAGTCTTCTATTTATAGGAGATGTTATAGGGCATGGGAGATGGCCCATGAAATCTTGTACTTGGTTTGGGCCTTGGTCAAGCCCAAATGCCTTTGACCCTTAAAAATGGCGGCAAGATCAGGTGCCATTAATGTTGATGTGAGAGAGTGTGGATTGTGTCTTACAAGATCTCCATGTGACAGCATGTGATTGGGCGCAGGCGGCGCTTGTGCTGACAAGTGACAACGAGGTGGTTGACCTGCCTGTGGCGTCTGAGGGGACGTCTGTGGCAGGTGGACATGCATGCACAGTGTCCTGACATGTACTCTTCATTCAGCATGGTGGGGGCATAGGAACTGTCACGTTGTTGTCCTTGTGTCAGGGGTTGTTGGACCACCCCTGACACGTGCTGTCATCCGATTGGTGCAGAGTGCGCCCTAACTCTGATCTGATCCTCTTCATTCCTTCCTGTCCGTACATCCTCGTATGATAAAGCTTTGGTGGAATATTCTGGCGCTGTCTCACGCGCCAGTGACTATTTATGTTGGTGATGTCATTTGTGTGAAGGATTGTATGACGTCTTGTAGTCTGCGGGTGAACCTGTCCGCGGAGCGATTCTCGCGGATTCTGGACCTTTGCTATGGCGTTGTGTTTCTGCGGGCTTTTTTGGGATAGTGTCCTAATCCTTCGCGGGATTAGGTACCCTATCCCTTCAATGTTCATTAGATGTCAAGTAGCTAAGGATATACGGACTAGAGTTTCAAGGTGGTTGTATCAAGACATTTTAAAAGGCATTACCTCGATGTTCGAACCCTTTGCCTCTCATTTTTAACTACAACAATTACGCCAAGCTAGGTTGGGTGCGAGCTGTCGGCTAGGCTTGTTTATTTTTATCGAACTAAAAAGTCAAGCTCTAGCTCGGAAAAGTTTGAGCAAGCCCGAGCCAGCTAATATTTTTTTATAATTAATGATATAAAAGAATACAAAATTAAAAAAATCTAAATGTTATTGTTGGTTTTCTAATATTTTAAACAACAAAAGACACACTAAAAATATTATAAATAAGATTAATGCTCAAAACATTGAACAATAATTGCATTTATTGTTTTTGTCTTTTTCGATTTTTTTTACAACACTTATTTATATATAAATAAATATGATTCCATAAGAAATAACAAAATGTGGTTGTGGTGGAGTGGTTTGTGGTGCATGTTGGTTCTTTCAGGTCTTGTGTTCGAATCTTGCTTGAGTTTTTTTTTTACAACACTTATTTATATATAAATACATATGATACAACAAGAATTAACAAAATGGGTTAGTGGTGGAGTGGTTTATGGTGCATATGTGTTCTTTGAGGTCTTGGCCTCTTGGGTTCGAAACCAGTTTCAAACATGACATTTTTTTCCAACACTTATTTATTTATAAATACATATGATTTCATAATAAGTAACATGGCTTGGTGATAGAGTGGTTTAAGGCACACACTAGTTATATGTATTATTTTTGGTTTTTCAATAAGTTTATATATACGCTAATTAATTCATTAAACTTTAACCCCCTCCTACGTATATTTAATAAATTGTCACTTAAAGGAATATTAAAAACAAAACGGGTTACCTACATGACTCGAACCCAGTTCACACCCGACAGACAACAATCCTCCAACCATCTGTACCATAACACTTTTTGTAATCAAACTTAAAACGATTAATATTTATAACCTTTCTAAAAATGAAGCTGGAACTATTCATCAAAGTTGGAAAATAAACATATAGGATAATTTACAATTAGAATATATTAATTAGCAAACTTATTTAAATAGTTATGTTTTTTTTTATATTTTGGCCACTTTACTTTTTTTTGCTCTTTTTGTTCACTTTTTTTTTTCTCATTTTGACTACCAAATTTTTTGTTAAGTTTTTTTTCCTCATTTTGGCCACACAATGTTTTTTTTACTTTTTGTTTAAGTTTTTTTTCCCGTTTTGGCCACCAACTTTTTTATTAAGTTTTTTTTTCCATTTTGGCCCCCCGACATAATGCGTTTTTTTTACCCGATTTCGCACGGGTTCGGTTTTTGTTCGTTTATTATCTATATATTTAACGACCACGAAATGAATAGCTGCTTCACTCTAACGTACGCAGCCGGCTACCGACCACATCTACCGTGCGCCATCTCCACCATGTGTCGCGGACCGCGGGAGATTCCCGGTATTCTCCGCGTAGCCGTTGCCACTTTTGTATTTTCTCATTGTCCAAGGTTAGTCTCTATGCCTTTGTCGGTTACCAAAATCCGCATTAACACATCATGTGAAAAACGCGCAACGCGCGTATTAATACACCTAGTAAAAATTAATATACATAAAATGATATAATTTGAGTTGGACAGCCGGCTCCGCTCAAGACCCGAGCTTTGTTTTCAAATTGAGCCGAGTCGGCTCAATTACACCCAATCCGACTCATTTACAATCTAGCCAATTTCAAGCCAATTTTTTCAAGCAAGTCACGAGCTTTTTAACATCCCTAAAGGCTATATGGTGCATGAACGCTATTGATGCCACCTCAACCAATTTTTGAACAATAGCCCCCTATCTATTTCCACGGCGTCGGGGGGGGGGGGGGGGTATTGATGCCTAACCACCCCTGTGACAGCCAACAATGAGTGTAATTGGTGATCCCTCTTTTCTAAAGCAATAAAAAAACGTTATTCTATTGTTTGCGTGATGCAAATATTGTACTGATGTGACATGATGAAGCCCCTAGAAGTCCATTCTACACCATGTAACGTAATGGTAACACCGATGATCTACGACTGAAATATAGTAATTGTGGCGTGTGAGAAGAGGAGAAGCGTAATCTTAATAATCGCAAATTTGGTATATACGAATGAATATGAATAAATAAAGAATGAAAGAAATGACTAATCAGTGGAGATCGCTTTCGTTATCGTAAAGTATATATTAATTATATATTATTATTATAATATAATAATTTACAGCTCATGCACTTCTTCATCTTCCATCTCCAACCTTCTACTTTCTCTCACTTCACTCCCTCTCTCCCTCTTCACTCCTTAATATTTATTATTATTATCATTAATTATTTATTCCCAATCTTTTTTCAGAAAACCCATACCACTCTCATCATCACCACCATCATCTACCCTTACAAACACAATTAACTGACTAATCACTCATTACCCAGATGAGATCACACACAATTCAACCATAAAGTCGCTTCCTTTTCCCTTAACCATCATCTTAAGCCTCGTTTACACACGCACACCAAGTGTTCGATGAAATGTTTGTGTCAAAATTCTGTACAAAACTAAGTCAATGACGGTGTGATTTTGTGTGACGTGATTCAGGTACAGATCTTTGGGTACTCAAATGTTTGATCTTTTGTCAAGTTTGGTATGAATGTGGAGTGAAGTTTTGGTTTCACAACTGGCAACAGGTTGTTGTGGAGATCTATTAATAATTTAATATTTAAATATCCCAGTTGGTAGATGATAAATTAGATTAATTTGCATGTTTGTTTGTTTGAGTGATTGGGATGCTGGGCACCTGTTTGATCTCAGCTAAATGTAGAGTTGACTGTGGTATATGTTTAGTTTTAAAATTAAGACACTATTTTTTCATTGTTTGGATTCGAATTCAGGTGTTTCTATGACCTCTTTCTGATCAATCCACCTTATTTGTTTGTTTTAATAAGTGCGAGTTGCACCGAGGCGATCGTAATCGAAGCGTAATTTGTTGAAATGATTTTTTGTTTTTGTTTGTATTTTCATATGTTTTTAGTATCACCTACACAATATTTATGTATGATTTAATATATAAATAACACATATGTATGTATATCTACAACATCCTGATGTGCAAAACGTTCCTCGTACGAAAGGCACTAACTCGGAAGCGAGCTTTTTAAAGCGAAGCATTATTCACTGATTTATAGGATTTCAGGAGATATTATTATTGTAAATTCAGTTGCATGATCATTGTTTGGTATTCCAGTCTTGAATTATGGAAGTTAATAGGAATGATTGAAGAACATTATGTTATGTTCATGTGGTTTTGTTCACCAAAGCCATATCTAAACCGCAGAGACTTGGTTCTGGTTGCAGGTATGATGTGTATGAACTATGAACTGTAAGATGGTGCAGATATTACTCATAAAGATATGTTGGACTTATGGTTCAGTATAGCAAGAGTTGGCTGGTACTAAATTGGCTAAACCTGAAGATTTATGATACTACTATTTTCATGAGCAAAGTGAGGCTCTGGCAGTCATGCGTCCGCTCCTAACTCTTGGGTGCCTTTTCTGGTCCATTTTTGTTGGACATATCTTTGTAATTGCGTTTTCTCTGAGCTCAGGGCGCTATGAAAGAGATTCTGGATCGTTTACAACTATTGATTATGACGTTACGACTTGGCCGTTGGCATATAATGAGATGAGTTGTGAAGAGCTGGGGGGTGTGGGGTCATTTGACACTACCTGCTTATTGAACTCGGATGTTAATATAAGTTCTGATCTTTATGTATTGGGTACTGGAAATATGGAGATCCTTCCTCATGTTTTGATTGTTTGCCCCATCGAAGGTTGTGTAATTAGCTTTAATCTCTCTGGCAACATTAAAGTCGGACAAAGTTCTTCAATCATTGCTGGTTCTGTTATTTTCTCTGCGGCTAATGTGAGTATGGATTCGAATTCGTTGATAAACACCACGGCTCTGGCTGGAGCACCGCCTTCACAAACTAGCGGCACTCCAGTAGGGTATGATGGTGCTGGTGGGGGGCATGGTGGCAGAGGGGCTTCTTGTGTAAGGAAAAGTGATTCAAAGAATTGGGGTGGGGATGTTTATGCTTGGTCTACTTTGCCTTATCCATGGAGTTATGGGAGTAAAGGTGGTAGGATGTCAGACGAAGATAAGTTTGGAGGGAATGGCGGTGGACGTGTTAAGCTTATTGTGACGGATATTTTATACATGAATGGATCTTTACTAGCGGAAGGAGGAGATGGAGGACGAAATGGTGGAGGTGGATCTGGTGGAAGCATTGTTATAAAGGCTTTAAAACTGTATGTATTCGTGCTTCATTATCTTTTTTTCTTATACATTTGTGTGTTATAAATCAAGAAATATGATGCATTGATGCTATGAACCATGGATACATTGTTGAGGTAACCTGCTATGCAATTGTAAATATCAAATTACTAGGAAATCATTCACATCAGACTATACCAATAAAAAGAATTGAAGTCATTCCGGATTGAAAAATTGTTGCCGTCAATAGCAATTTTATTTTTTGATATTGCATGCAGATGTTATGATGTACTGTATGCATTCATGTTCTCGTCATATACTATTTTTTAGGAAAAGGATAATTTACCATCTCATGTTTGTGCCACAAGTCAGGATATTGACTTTCCTTGTGTCACTACTAGTCAAATATAGAAGAGCCTTTAGCGGTTTTTTTAACAGTCAAATAGTTATGTGAAACGAAGTTAAGCTTCAAGAGCTAGGCTGAAGTTTTTCTAGAAATTTGTTGATAAAATTGTGTTTGTATTCATTTAAAGAAGCAACCCGTTTGATTAGGATGATAACCAAGTAGAACATATTAAAAAAAAAATTTAAAAGTAATTTTTTTTATGTGAAACATCTCATATCTTGGTACATTTCTATGGAAATGCTGGGCATCCGTTATTAAATTCACTGCTCCAAGAACTAAATATCCTTGGTACTAAGAACGGAAACAAACTTAAGGATGAAAAGCTGTAATACTTTATAGTTTTATGTTGTTCCTTAGTTGTGCCAATTAGTTGATAGTTGTAAGAGCATTAAAGATTAGGCCTTTGTGATTAACAAGAGTGGGAATTTGATGCATGACTACTTGACTAGTTCTTGTGGCCTCATATACCATGTGTATCAATGTTTTTACTCCACTTGCAGTTATTTATGACATTAAGCGCATTATAATTCGTATCTGTGAAATTTTTTAATTTGAAATTAAGAATTAACAGTAATTTATGACACAAGGTATATATTAAGATCTTTAGTGAATAAGAAACAAGAATCAGTTCCAAATTACTCTGATTATGGAAACTAAGTAAAGCTTGCTAAAAATGAAATTGAGCAAAAAGGCTAATAATGCAAAAGAAATATAATTAATGATAGAAAAGTCTTAGTTTTTAAATGATATGAAAATTTGAAGGATTGCTAAATTTTAACAAAATTGTGGATGTGTGATACTTGAGTAAAAGTATTTTTTGTAGTGCTGTGAATTCTTTAGGATAATTATAAACCTGTAGTTATTTTGTGCTGTGAGATTTTATTATTAATATCTTCTTTTGCTATGGTATAAATTTTCCATGTTTTCTATATGTGCCAATCATCATGAGCTTGAATACGCCCTCATGTCCTTGTATTGTAATTTTGAAACTATCTTTATTAAATATCTGCTCATGATTATCATATCATGACTGCATATTTTTTATTGAATTTTGCTAATCAGTCTCCCGTTGTTTCTATACGGATAGGAAGGGGTTTGGTATCGTAAGTGCATCTGGCGGCAATGGGTGGGGTGGTGGTGGTGGAGGCAGAATTTCTCTCGATTGTCACAGCAAGCAAGAAGAGATAAAAGTTAAAGTCCATGGTATATGCTCGTCACACCAATTTCTACCATTTGGAAACAGAAATTTATTTTCTTTTTGGAGTAATTGAATATGATATGATGTATAATATGATCGTGTGGTGGTATTACAGGTGGTGAGAGTATTGGTTGTCCATTGAATGGTGGAGCAGCTGGCACTTGTTTCGATTCATATCTATTGAGCCTAAGAGTTGACAATAACAATGTCTCCACGGAAACCGAAACCCCTTTACTTGTTTTCTCCACTAGCCCACTCTGGACAAATGTTTACATTGAAAATGATGCTAAGGTGTTGGTACCCCTACGTTGGAGCAGAGTTCAGGTGTGTGTATGTGTGTGTGCGTGAATGTACTTTAACTCTTTCCCATAGCTTTTACTTGCATAAAAAGGTAACTGAAGTTGGTCCAATTGTGTATTAAGTAACTGTTCCTTTTTTTTCACCTTCACACTCGCAAGACTTTAGATATAAGGTGGTACAAAGTACATACAGATTACCAGGTCATAATGATGATGCGGCAAATGACGTGTTAGTAAGTTTGAGTATGTTAACTATTTTCTGTTTGGCACTGGAAAAGTGGTTGCTTGCTACAAGGTTGGAGATTACCTTTTAGTATAATTTTTATAAAAGCTTTGTGAATTTATTGGTTCTAAACAAAGATGGTTAGCCAGCCTAGAAAAAAAATCAGACCATATTATCCTTTAATGTAACATTAAATGCAATATACTTACAATTATATATTATAAATCATTAAATATATTAAAACGTGCTTTATAATCATCTTTTCTCCTCAAGGGTAACTAGGCTTGCATAGTGGCATGTTTCGAGTACTACACATTTTTGGAACCTTAAGATTGACTTGACCACATGTTATGCACACAGACTAGTTGATTAATATTCATGGTGTTGCTTGCATGTTTTGGTCTTTGATAAGATCGCCACTATGACAATGCTTGAGGCTCTACTGATGTGAAATTATCACTCGTGTTTATTTATGATAACTAGGTGAGAGGCCAAATTAAACTAGCTTGTCGTGGCGGCATCAGCTTTGGGTTGTCTGATTATCCGGTTTCCGAGTTTGAGCTTGTTGCCGAAGAGCTTCTTATGAGTGATTCCGTCATATTGGTACAAACTTAAACCCTTCTCTCTTTTCTTTCCTAAAAATTCTGAAACTACAGTAAAATTTTAATTTTATTTTACAAATATTAATCACTTGAGTAATTTCTGTGTCATGTGTGAAGGTGTATGGTGCACTTAGAGCCACTTTCAAAATGGTGCTCATGTGGAACTCCAAGATCCAAGTTGATGGTGGTGGCAGCACACTTTACACTATATCGGTCCTTGAAGTTCGTAACCTTATTGTGCTGCGGGTACGATCAATTAGATCCTGACAACTTTTTTTTTCGAGGTGGCAAAATGAGCTGGTCAGTGGGGTTGGGTAGTTGTAGTTGGTTCAGCGGCCATTCGGGTCGAAATAGTAGGATAGGGTCATGGTTTAAAAAAACGGGTGAGGCACGCGCGCCTCAAAGCGATTTGGCAAGAAACTTGGTTTTAAAAAGCGCGAGGCGACACTAGGCGCAAAGAACTACCCCTTGTGTGACATAAGGCGAGCTCTTTACAAGAAGCGCAAAGCGAGCTTTTTTGGAAAAAGAAATCCCACTGTGGCGCGCGATTCTTGTACAGTGGGTGTTTTTGTACTTCTAAATGTTAAGGTTGTACATACAAGTGATTTATACATTAAATCATATGTAAACCTTATCTATACCTATATTTTGGGTAAGGGACGCTAGAAATCTTTAGGATATGTAAAAAACATTATATAGGCACCTTGCGCCTCACGTACAAAAGCCCTCCGCTTTTGCACTTTGATTTTAAACCCTCTCGCTTTTGTGCGCTTCACGCTTTTTAAAACCAAGGTAAGAAAACGAATGGCGCCTCAGAGCGTTATTTTGTATGTGCGCCCCATATATACATAATACATTTTGTTCCTTTAATTGGTTTCGTAAACTATCCATATGGCACCTCAAGGTTTTTCACATTATAATTTTTTGAATCTGATGGAAGCTTTGTCTGTTCTGGCAGGAAAGCTCAAGCATTAGCTCAAATACAAACTTGGCGGTTTATGGTCAAGGACTTCTGAGGTTGAGCGGTCAGGGTGATGCAATTAAAGCGCAAAGACTTTCCCTTTCACTTTTTTATAACCTTATTGTAAGTTCTTTTCTGGATTGTTTTCTGTTAACTGGATCTTTTTAACTTTTCATATATTTTATGGGAAAATCACCAAAAAGGGCATCATAATATCATCGAACTTACAGTTTGCCTATGAAAGTGTTTACTCACCCCAAACAGGACTCAAAAGTATTTTCGGCAATTTGTCCTTTTTATATAGCAACTTACTATTCACAGGTTGGACCGGGTTCTTCGCTTGAAGCCCCACTAGATGATCAGAGTAAAACCATGTGAGTGTAAACTTCTAACCAGTTTGGCTGTGTATAGGTTGAAAAGCATGAACCGTGCATCAGCCAATTTAATTACCCGTTTTTTGGCAGGGTAACAAAACCTCATTGTGAGAGTACAACATGCCCAAGAGATTTGATTTATCCACCAGATGATTGTCATGTTAATGACACACTTTCGTTTTCACTACAAGTAAGAAAAGTAACACTTCAAATCTTATGAGATATGCATAGCCAAGTTAATGTTAATCCACAAACTGTGTGTACCATGTTACTGACTTTTATATGGCTCTGATGTAGTTGGAAACTCGTTATTTTTATTTTAGTGCAAGTTACTAGTCAGTCCTAGAAATCTTTAGTTATGTCAATGTAGTGAGTTTTCTAAACACTGTTTAGCAGAGCTAGGCAGTCGAGTGACCTTTAAAAGCTTAATCATGTAATGAAGGGTAGCAGATCATTTTACCATTTAATATATTATATGTGATGACTTTATACGTTTTAACTGAACAGCAATATAATTCGGCTGCAAATGTTATATAAATCTGATTAAAGCATGAACCTGATTAATCCTGGATAGCCCTTTTAGTCATTTGTCAACTTTTAGAAATGCCTAAATCAGAGATAAGTCACCGGAAAAGAGGGAAGGGAGTTGCTGGCTATATTTGATAGATAGACCAACTCTGCTAGATAACAGTAGGATCTTTATCAAATCATGCATAATAAGTTATATCAAATACCCCTATTTTAGTTATAGAAATATGGTATTCGCTTTTATAAGTGTAATTTATTGACTAGTTAACAAATTAAAGCTAATCTGGAGTCTAAAGGGTATGTGGAGGAGACCCTCTGGCCCCTGGTATCCATATTGGATACCGATCATCCCACCCCACAAGGGTTATGATCCCGGCAAAATACCTCAAAGCGCTGCCCACAAGATTCGAACTGGAGTCTAGTCATAAACTCATATGGATCTTAACATGAGTGTAGCTTGGAGGTCTATTTTGCTTCTGTACGGCATGCGTCTCTTCTAAGGTCATGTCCTATGTTAGAAAGAAAACCAATATTCGTACATCTTTTGTTAGTGTCGCATTGACCCTTTGATTGATGGACTGTGCTCATAGCCCCTTAACCCTATAGATGTTTTGTATTAAATTAAGAAAGCAATCTTTCTCAAACACTGGTCAACACAAGTTTTGTTTTTTATATTTTTTTCGAGACGAAAAGTAAAAAACTAAGGTATAGATAACCTAGCTGCTACATGAAACGATTTCACATATTGCAACCGGATGAACTTTGTACTAAATTTGGAGGTTTCATTTGACCCTTTCGCAGATTTGTCGTGTTGAAGAAATAGTTGTGACTGGCATAATAAAAGGGAGTATCATTCAGATACACAGAGCAACGAGTGTCACTGTGGACATAGAAGGCATGATAACCGCTTCTGAGTTAGGTATTTTTCTTTAAACCTTTAAATGACGTGTTATCTATGGTTAATCCAAATTATGTACAGTAATTTGTTGTATCCGAAGGCAATAAACATTTAAACAACAAAGTAGTAACTTAGAAATTCTCTTGGATTTGTCTTACCCCATATCCCATTTAAATAGTCACATCACATGCACATGCATAATACTTGTGATTGTAGTATTACTAAGTTATTTTACATGGGGAAACAAGCCAAATTTTCAAGCCAAATAAGTCTGATTTGCTACAATGGTTCAGCCCTTTTTGGCTCTACCATAACATGGAAGAAGTGGGGAGCAAGTTAGCATTTCAGGGAAGGACAAAATGGTGCAGGAAACAGCTGGAAATTGCATATTGTGCTCCTTGTCTGGTCTATATGTTATATGATACATTACGCAATGGTTTATCTTAATAGTCGAGTTCTCTTTATATAACAAATGCTCTTGTTCCAACATATTCAATTTGTCCAGAAAGTTATGATCTGTCCAGACTTTGGTTTGACATAATAATAATACTTGAGATCATTTTTGCAGGTTGTCGAAATGGTTTTGGTTTAGGAAACTATTCAAATGGTGCTGGTGGTGGTGCTGGGCATGGGGGCAGAGGGGGTACTGGATTGTATCATGGAAGATTGAGTGAAGGTGGTAGCGTTTATGGTAAACCTGATCTTCCCTGTGAGTTAGGAAGTGGAACTCTTGGCCCTAATGAGTCTGTGGGACGTGTTGCTGGAGGAGGAATGATCGGTAGTCTTCCCTTTCTGAAATAATTGTGACATCATTTGTCAAAATTGAAATCTAACTCCGTTTTATAAAAATAACATTATTAATAATAATTACGTGCACAGTGATGGGATCTATTCTATGGCCTCTTACAAAGCTTGACATATATGGATCCATGAGGGCTGATGGTCAAACCTATGGGAATGCTACCACAAACAGTAACGGTACTCTAATTGGAGGATTAGGTGGTGGTTCTGGTGGAACAATTCTTCTTTTCATACAATCGATTTTGCTACATGATAACTCCACTTTGTCTGTTTCCGGAGGCCATGGTGTCCCTCTTGGCGGTGGCGGGGGAGGTGGCGGAAGACTTCATTTCCACTGGTCCAAAATTGGTGCAGGAGATGAATATGTTCCGCTTGCAATGATAAATAGTACCATCAGCACGAGGTAAATAACACTGTTATTACCATCATAAAATATTTTTATATATCATATATATGACTTATAGCCAGCGGATCGTACGATACCATAGTTTTTTGCTTAACTGAACTTTCTTTATATTTATTACAGAGGTGGTGAAGGAGATGGAGAGGCTCTCCCTGGAGAGGAGGGTACAATGAGTGGAAAGGAGTGCCCTAAAGGGCTTTATGGTACATTTTGTGAAGAATGTCCAGTTGGCACTTATAAAGATGTTGAAGGCTCTGATAGTGATCTTTGTACTCCTTGCTCCCTTGAAAAACTTCCTAGACGTGCATCTTTTATACATATTAGAGGTACATTTATAGTGCCCATCTCATAACATAAACACATGATTCGCTATAAATATGAGAACTGTTTTTTAAAAGAGATTGTGGAATGGTTAGAAAGAGGGAGTGGTCGCAATCCGTGTGGTATAAGAAGAGAGGGAGATCTTAACCGTCCATTGAAAGCTATTGAAATATCAGTGAACGGTTAAAGAGTGGTTCATAATGGTTCTCATTTGAACTCCCCACTATCTAAATTGGGTGTGTTCAGTACAGGATATATTTTTATGTAGAGAACCACGAGAACTAATGCACTTATACGTAGTGCTAAAAATTTGTAATGGAAGAGAGAAATAGAGTGTAGTAGGTTGTTACATAACCTCCTTGTTGATCACATTTAAAGCAATAGATAGAAATGGTTTTGCGGTTCTAACAGTTCTAAACTTAACCGGTTCTGTATTAATTATTATACGACCCTCTCTCTCTCTCTCTCTCTCTGTCTATGTGTTTGTGTGTGTGTATGCCATTAACACATATTAAGTAATGATGTAGGTGGAGTTTCGGAGTCATTTTGCCCATACAAATGCAGATCAGAAAAGTACAGGATGCCAAATTGCTATACGGCTCTTGAAGAGCTGATATACACATTTGGAGGACCCTGGCCTTTTGCTCTTATGTTGTCTTGTGTCGTGATTCTTCTTGGTGTTCTTTTGAGTACCCTTAGAGTCAAACTTGTCGGTCAAGCTTTCTCGTATGACAAAGTAGATTCAGCTGAACGCACTAATCACCACCATTTTCCTTCTCTTCTTTCCCTATCTCAGGTATTTCAAATCATCCTCATCCCTAAGCACTCTTAAAACTTCTTGGTCAATCTTTCTCCTCACTTATTTTTGTATAGGTCCGAGGAACAAGAGGTGATGAAACTCAGAGCCATGTTTACCGAATGTACTTTATGGGCCCCAATACATTTAGAGAACCCTGGCATCTTCCTTACTCCCCTCCTGATTCAATCATTGATATTGTGTAAGAACACTTGCTATTTTAATCATGCATATTTGTAAGAACATTTGATTTGTAATCCAACCCGATTTGAGATGCAGATATGAAGATTCATTTAATAGATTTATTGATGAGATAAACTCAGTTGCTGCATATGATTGGTGGGAAGGATCAGTCCACAGTATACTTTCATTGCTTGCGTATCCTTGTGGCTGGTCCTGGAAACAGTGGCGTAGGAAATACAAAATCAATCAGCTTCAGGAGTTTGTTAAGTCTGAATATGATCATTCCTGTCTTCGTTCATGCCGATCAAGAGCTTTATACAAGGGGATGAAGGTTGTCCACTCCATACATAAATGTCAAGACTAGCATTAAATATAAGCATTTCTGTCATGTTATTTTATTATACTTAGACGGGTGAAAACTGATGCATGCAGGTTGGCGCGACACCAGATTTAACTGTTGCATACATAGATTTCTTCTTAGGTGGTGACGAGAAGCGTTTAGATATGGTAGCAAGTATTCAGAAAAGGTTCCCAATGTGCATCATTTTTGGTGGAGATGGAAGCTACATGGCGCCTTACAATCTTCATAGCGATACTTTGCTGACAAATCTAATAGGACAGGTCTTTTCTTGTGCTCCATCTTCTCTTATAATTAAGTAGAGGTGTCACCTTAGGCAGGCTAACGAGGTTCTTTGTCTGTACAGACATTGGCTGGTTGACCCGAACACTTTTTGTCCAAATTTCTTTTACAATTTTTTTAATGAACAAATAGTTTTGCAAAGATGATTAGGGCTAACCCAGTGCACAAGGCTCTCACATAGTAGTGTCTGGACTCTGGGGGTGTCAGGCCAACTTGAGCTTGATGCACGCATCGTTACCCTACATTTCTACAAGAGGCTGTTTGCACAACCTGGCAAAATTGATTAACAAATCTAATTAATTCATTAATAGTTTTTAAAGCAAATAGAAGGGAGGCTTTTTGCATCAAAAGCACACTTCACGTGACTTTCAACCCGTTTGACCCTCATTTTAGATATCTTTTTTTTTATTTTATGCTACCAGTTTGACCCGTGTTCTCTTAAGATATCTTTTATTACAAAAACCGATCTGAATGCATCCATAATTTCTACAAGGTATTAAGTTGTGGTATACTTCAATTTCTGACATGTGTACATATGTGGTTGGCCAGCATGTTCCTTCATCTGTTTGGAATCGCTTGGTGGCTGGTTTAAATGCACAGTTGAGAACCGTGAGAAGCGGATCAATACGGTCTTCTTTAGCTCCTGTTATCAATTGGATAAAAACTCATGGGAACCCTCAGCTTGACTTTCATGGAGTCAAAATTGAGCTTGGATGGTTTCAGGCCACTGCTAGCGGTTTCTATCAGTTGGGTATTTTGGTGATTGTTCTTGATGATCCTTTCCACAACCTACACCACCATGATTTGGTAGAATACAGTGACGAATCACCAAGGTAACTTATTGCATGCAACATCAGTTTTACATATCTTATCTAATTATTATATTCTTAATCCTTTAGTATATCATCCAGGCATATGGCAGGGAAGACTGTTAAGCAGCTGCAACCGAGTCAATCGTATACGAGTCAAGCATTAAACCGTAAAAGAGTAGCAGGTGGAGTTAATGGTGGTATCATCAATGATGCTTCTTTGAAGTCATTGGAATATCGAAGGGATTATTTCTATCCATTTTCCTTATTTTTGCACAACACTAGACCTACTGGCCGGCAGGTATGTTACTAACTGTTACTTACAGAATGGCAATATGGGTGGATCGGGTAACAGGTCAAACTGGGTAATCTTGGTACAACCAAGCTCAGCTTGACCCAAAACGCTTATCGTCCAAAGTTTGTAATTTTTTTTCTTCTAAATCTGTCAATATGATTAAAAGTTAAATCATTTCCATATAAATCTAGTTTTTAGAATAATATTATTCAGGAGGTTTATGCATTAAAAACAAACTTTGGGCGACTTCCAGCCCGTGTCTTCATAATCTTATTTAGTTTACTAGTTTAGCCCGTTAGAGATATGTAACTGGATCAATCGATCCACAGGCAAATGGGTGGAAATTAAATGGTAGATTAATGTGGTTTCAGGATACCTTACAGCTGTTGATATGTGTGTTGCTTTTATCGGATCTCTCGGTCACACTCCTGATATTGGTTGAATTCTACTGGATCTCTCTTGGGGCTTTTCTAGCTGTTCTGCTTATTCTCCCTTTATCATTGCTTTCTCCCTTCCCTGCGGGTTTAAATGCATTGTTTAGTAGAGGTCATAGAAGGGCTTCACTTGCTCGAATCTATGCACTTTGGAATGCTACCTCTCTTTCAAACATCGTAAGTTTTATATTGATTCTGTTTAAATCTAGTCAAACTCAAAACTCAATCAGCAGATGCTTTAATTTTTTCATATTATTTGACAGTTAATTTGGGGATAATTAATTTCTTTGTATATTTATTGGCTTTATCCAGGCTGTGGCATTCACATGTGGCATTATTCATTACGGATTTTTGTCATTCCAGGTGTACGATGAGGCCAACGCGTGGGAAAATAGGAGGTAAATCTATACTTTAATCAGTTTTTGTCCGTTTTCTGATGAACATGAGAATACATGATTACAAGACTATATTTTTATAATCTTAAGTAATTCAATTAAGGAGGTTTATGAATCTAAATATACACTTTGGGAGGTGTTGATTCGTTTTCTTTATAGCAACTTTTAAGCATTACCGATTTGACCCGTCAAAGATAAAACATAACCGGAATCAAGCAATTTATGAAGTGAAAATTTTCTTGTGAAACCAGTGAGGACGAGGACTGGTGGCTGTTACCGACGCTGCTAGTGATATTCAAGGTGATACAAGCACGATTCTTTGATTGGCATATAGCAAACTTAGAAATTGAAGACTTCTCGCTCTTTTGTCCTGATCCTGATACCTTTTGGGCGTATGAGACGGGTTTATGATAACGCCCACACTTTTTGCAGTTGGCAGCTTTGATGTATATAACAGTTGAAAGGTGGTGGTATATTTTGTGTACATTTGTTTGCTAGTCTTTTTTTTTTTTTTTTTGATGTTTGGAAAGTAATGTTAGATATAGATAGGTTGATGGTATATAGAGATAAGAGAGGGAGAGATGTTATAAATCTGCCTGTGCAGTTGGTTACTTAAATAGTGTGATTTTTTAAAGATGCATACTTGGATATATTGATTTTTTTAAAAGTATTTCATAGTTAAAGCCTGCCAAAACAGCCGAGCGGGTCAAAACGAGTCATTCGAAAGAGATCAGTTTGTTTCTGGTTAAAATGAGTTCTTACCAAAATAGGCCGAGTCATTTTGGCAAACATATATAATAAATGGTTTTGCTTGCGATATTTGTTTTGATGGCTTCCTTAGGTCAAATAAAACCATCAAACAAAAGTGTTAATTTTTTTTTAAAGTGTAATGTGTTTTAAAAGATATGTACTCAAAACAGCCAAACTGGTCATTAAAAGTACTTGGTTTCTGAAAGTACTTGGTTTCTGATATTAGAGCACTCACATCTCATCCATCAAATGAGGCCAATGGGGTGAAAACTCTTATCGGGGAACAAAGGAGATTATAAGGTTAAATATTTCTATTTTTTATATTTTTAGAACTTTGCAATACATAAGATAGAAGTCGTGGGTTCGAGTCCCACGGATGGCGCCATGAAGAGATATATACCCGCGCATGCGCACAGGCCCACATCTCCACACAAGCCAGCACATGGCGCCGACGTGGGCTTCCAGAAGCATGCGCAGGAAACCTCGTACATGACAGCTACCACCCGACAAGGAAAGGGACATCCAGCCAATCAGAGGCGATTATTCCCTGCTCCATGATCACCTGCAGGTACGAGGTACAGAATAGTAGGAGAAAGGACAACAGCGAGACACGTGGACCAATAACAGAGCGACAGCGCAGCGGATGACAACGGCCAGGATCGTACAGCCAGCTGTCATTCCTTCTCCATCCAATCACAGGCCACCCCAAAGGCCTATAAATACCCCCCCCCCCCCTCGGTCAGACGAGGAAGGGGTATTCATCATCCAAGAGAGAATTTCACATAGTTAAGAGAGATAAATTATAGTCGAAGCGCTGTAACGATTGTGTGTCCAGAGTCTTGTAATGTCCGGTGATTATTAATAAGAATCATATCATTACTCTTGCTTTTATACATAATACATAGTTATATCGGTGTTTCTTCATTGGCGCCATCCGTCTATTGAGCATCTAAGAACAGCAAAATACTAAAAAACTTCTATCTTTCTAATATAATAACTATGTCTCTCATACCTCCATTACCGGACTTCTCCAGTGGTAACCCAGGCACCGATGCTGCTCAGGCAGGCACCGGCCAGTCAGGGAACAACACAGAAGTCCAACAACACACAACAAACACAGGTCCGATTTTCACTCCATCCTCGGAAACAAGACGGATCCCATCCTTTCAGTACCTTGCGGAGACGAATCAGGTTTCCCCAGTTGACAACTCCACGCCGATGGTTAGTTCGGAGGTGTGGTACGCTCAACAAAAGGAAGCCCTGAAACGTGTCTACATGCAAAAAATGAAAGAGCAACAACTCAGAGAGACTGCCCGCACACTTTCTTACAGCGAAGGAAGACCCATCAGCGTGTCTGAAGGGCCATCCGGCGCTGCCAAGAACAATGGCGGAAATAACCATGACGCAGACCCAACATGGAGGGAAGACTCAGATGAGTCTCAAAGCCGATTCACCCGCGACATAAGCCAGCCCTTGAGCAACACCGTTGACCGAGGGCACTTTATGACCGGTGATGACGACCTTACAAAACCCTATTACCCCCCCCATCGTTCATGGAAAAATCGAAATTCACTCCGCGCATTGCGCTGGCCCCGCTGCCCCCAAGGACAAAGATCCCAAGCACCTTGGGAAAATTCGATGGCACTAGGGACCCAGACGATCACCTGAGAACCTTGGGAAAATGCGCGCAGTGGAGCCTACCAGCATGGTGTCACATGTTTGCGCAGACACTCACGGTTTCCGCGCGAGTATGGTTCGACAACCTGCCGAATGGAAAAATAGACAACATCAAAGAATTGACCGATAAATTCTCAGATCATTTCAGCCAGAACAAACGCATAGAGCGCGACTCAACTGACATCCTACAAGTGCGGCGGCGTGACAACGAGTCAATCGAAGACTACATCACGCGGTTCAATCGTGAAGCACTCCAAATCGGACCCATCGGTTTCGAACTCATGAAAGCAGCCTTCACACAAGGAGTGCGATGTGATTCTCTCATCCGCACCCTGGCTGGCTGCACAGGAATGCCTAACACATGGGACGAGATCATGAGAGGTGCCAAAAATTATGCCAAAACTGAAAGAGAACTATCCGTCTGGAACCGAGTGCAGGCACCGCAATACACGGACGCTCAAGCCCAAGCCGTGCGCACCAAGCATGGCCGGCAGGACAGAAGGGGAAGAGGATCTGTCTGGAACAGGCTCCAAGGAGGCGTCCAGGCAGAAACCAAACCCACCGAAGTCCATGAGCACAGAAGTAATACCCCACATGATCACAGGCCGGGAAGGAGGAGCCAAAACAATTGTACTCCATTGACAAAAACGCCAGCGCAAGTACTGGCAACAGAGAATGTCACCTTCCCAGAGCCCAAAGTGATCAAAGGTAGGGATAACCTCGATCCAGGAAAGTTCTGCGCGTACCATCAAGATATAGGTCACGACACAGATAAATGCTATCAGTTACGACAAGCAATTGAGGAGGCCCTAAAATCAGGAAAACTTTGGCACTTACTAAAAAATGTCGAGCGCAAACAGCACGAAGGGCCAGCTCCAAAAAAAATAAAGAATGTTAGCATGATGATACACTCTGATAGGCGCAAACAAGCAAAGCGGAAACCTGAACAACTGGCAGAATGGCGGGAACAAAAAGTGCATTTCCCAGCAGTCAAGGGTGGACCCTCATCCACCCGCGCGCTAATCATCACCACCATTTTCGACCATTACAGAACCACCCGCGCATTCATCGATACAAGAAGCAATTCCGATATCATGTACGAGTAATGCTTCAACCTCTTGGACGAGGAAGACAAGCAACGCTTGCGCCCAATCAATTCACCAATCATGGGTTTCTCGAATGAGGTCATAACCCCACTGGGGGAAATCTCTTTTCGCCTAACAATGGGGGACAAAACCCATTCAAGAACGAAGACGTCACTTTCCTTGTCATCCCAGCAAAGTCCAAGTACGACATCATCTTGGGACACGAGGCCATGGCCGCCTACAACATGGTCCCCTCAACAGTTCACGGAGCTATCGGTTTTCCCACTCCAACGGGTGTGGCAATCATATGGGCCAATGGGGAATGTGCCATGACAGAGGAACCCCAACCTGCAAAAATGTTGAAGGCCAGCCCACGCACAGAGCCAGAGAAATGGGTCCTCAACCCTAAGTTCCCAGAGCAAACAATAACACTAGGACCAGTTATCTCCGAAAACATCCGAGATCACCTAAAACAACTCCTAAGAAAAAACATGGATGTCTTCGCATGGCAACCATCAAACATGGTAGGGGTCCCGCGTGAACTTGCCCAGCACAAGCTCAACACCTATCGCTCGATCGAACCAATCGAGCAAAAGCGCAGAAGTATGGGCGCAGAAAAGGCAAAAGCAATGAATGAGCAGGTCAGCGAGCTACTGAAAGCCGGCATCTTGAGAGAAACAAGGTACCAAACTTGGGTCGCAAACCCAGTAATGGTCAAGAAGAGCAACGGAGGCTGGAGAATGTGCGTGGACTACACAGATCTCAACAAGGCCTGTCCAAAAGACTGTTATCCTCTCCAAGAGATCGACCTAAAAATTGACTCCCTCGCGCCATTCAGATTCAAATGTTTCCTGGACGCCTACAAGGGCTACCATCAGATCCAGATGGCGCTAGAGGATGAAGACAAAACAGCTTTCAGGACAGATAAAGGCTTTTTTGCTACACTAAGATGTCGTTCGGACTAAAGAATGCAGGTGCCACCTATCAGCGGCTGATGGACCGCACATTTGCAAAGAAAATTGGGAAGAATCTCGAAGTTTATGTGGATGACCTAGTCATCAAAAGCAGAGAAGAGGATCAAATGTTGAAAGACATCGAAGAGACCTTCGAGCACTTGAATGAAATACACATGAAGCTCAACCCAAGCAAATACGCATTCGGAATGGAAGAAGGAAAATTTTTAGGGGTGATCGTTACCAAAGATGGTTTCCGCCCAAACCCAGAAAAATCCAAGCCATAGCGCAAATGCCATCCCCGTTAACATTGAAAGAAGTCCAAACGCTGAACGGGCGCTTGGTAGCCATCAATAGATTCCTTTCTCACCACGCAAGCAAGTCAATCCCATTCATCGAGACATTGAAAAGTTGTCTACAAAAGAAACCAGTTTAAATGGACCAACGAAGCAGAAAAGGCATTCCAGGACATGAAAGCCTGCTTGATGGAATTACCGACGCTCACTGCACCATTACCAAGAGAGCCTCTGACAATGTACCTCTGTGCCACAGAAAAAGCAGTAAGCGCGGTCCTAATGGTAGATCGCAAGCTGGTCCAAACGCCAATCTACTACATCAGCAGAGTCCTAACGGACGCGGAAACAAGATACACCACCATGGAAAAATTGGTGTTAGCACTGGTGCACGCTTCGCGCAGACTACGCAGATATTTTCAGGGCCATTTGATAAATGTGCTAAGTGACTACAAACTGAACAATGTCTTGTCCAAACCAGAACTGTCAGGAAGGCTAGCTAAATGGGCCATAGAGCTAGGTGAGCATACCATTTTCTACAAAACACGACTAGCAATCAAAGGGCAAATCTTAGCAGACTTCATAGCAGAAGTACCTCAAGAAAAGGTTGAAGAGTGCAAAGTAGAGCAAAGCCCACAACCTGCATGCGATGACAAAGCAGTTTGGAACCTTTACACAGATGGAGCTTCAAATGATGATGGCGTCGGCGCAGGCATCCGTCTTGTTAATCCCGAAGGCGCAGAATTTACCTACGCAATCCGGCTAGAGTTCAAAACGACAAACAACGAGGCTGAGTATGAAGCTTTCCTTGCGGGACTGCGCAAAAGCTGGGTGCTAAGCACATCTTCGCACATGTAGATTCCATGCTAGTGGCGGGGCAAATCACTGGGAAGTACAAAGCCAAAGATCCATCCATGATAACGTACCTCCGGCACGCAAAGGAATTAATGAGCAATTTCTCAAGCTGCACTATCGACCACATCAGCCGCAGTCAAAACAAGCCGGCAGACGCTCTAAGCAAAATGGCATCCACAAGCTTCGGCCATTTAGCAAAAGAGGTCCGGGTCGAAGTCCTAAGCGAACCGTCTGTTCCACCCAAAGAAGTTCATGTAATCCAAACGGGTGTTGACAGCTGGATGACCCCAATAACATCCTACCTCACTACGAGGACACTCCCAGATCAGCGCGCAGAAGCTAAGAAGGTGCAGCACAAAGCGCTTCAATACCAAATGCAAGACGGAGTGCTGTACCGAAAATCCTATCTGGGGCCATTATTGAGATGTGTTGATGGAGCGGACGCGGATTACCTAATAAGAGAAATACACGAGGGGATATGCGGGATACATGCAGGGCCACGCATGGTGGTGGCAAAGATCATGAATGCAGGCTACTACTGGCCTGGCATGCACCTCGACGCACTTAAAGTCATACGCCACTGCGACTCTTGCCAGCGCCATGCCCCAAACACCATGCACCCCAAGAATGAACTCATACCAGTGACCTCTGCATGGCAATTTCAGAAATGGGCCATAGATATCGTGGGGCCATTCCCAATGACCACCGCAAAATAAGATACCTGATAGTCGCAATCGACTACTTCACAAAGTGGGTAGAAGCTAAGCCATTAGCAGAAATCACGGCGAGCCATGTGAAAAAGTTTATATGGGAATTCCTCATTTGTCGCTTTGGACTACCCATGGAGAATGTCACGGACAATGGGACCCAATTCGCAGACAAAGGACTCTTAAAGTGGTACGCCGACTTACACATAAAACCCATCTTCACCTCAGTCGCGCATCCATAAGGCAACGGCCAAGTAGAGCGCGCAAACAGAAGTCTGGTCGAGGGTATAAAAGCAAGGCTGGGAACGAAAGGAAAGGCTTGGGCTGAGGAGCTGCCGAGCGTGCTATGGGCCAATAGGACTCTAACAAAAACGAGCACCGGCGAAACCCCATTCAGCTTAACCTATGGCTCCGAAGCAATGATACCAGCAGAAATCGGATGCCCATCAGCAAGAGTCCTCTCGGCGAACCACACCGACAACGACAACGAGCTGCGCATCAACCTAGACCTGCTTGAAGAACGCCGTACCCTGGCAGCGGTAAAAGAGGCAAATTACAAAAAACAGTTAGAGGTTGAGCTCAACACTTTCAAGGCAGGGGATTTTGTCTTCAGAAACAACGAGGCCAGTGGCGCGCTGCCAGAAGGAAAACTCACACCCACCTGGGAGGGGCCGTACCGTGTCACAGAAGTCCTCGGAAAAGGAGCATACAAACTATCAACCCTTGAAGACAAACCTATCCCGCGCACATGGAATGCAGGGCAGCTGAGAAAATGCTACATGTAGTCGTAATATGTGTCTGTAACGAAGGCTATTTAGCCATTTAATGAGATAACTTGAGAAAATGCTACATGTAGTCGTAATATGTGTCTGTAACGAAGGCTATTTAGCCATTTAATGAGATAACTGCCTTTTTTATGTCTCAAGCACCTATTCCACTAAATATACATTCGTCACACACACAAGAAACAACGGCATGTGAAAACCCAAATGACATAAAAAACTAAAAATTGCAATGTTAATTTGCAATTTGCTAAAAAGCGCGCTGTATGGTTAAGATACAGCGCGCACCCTAAACATTGTATGGTTAAGATACAATGTCCAAAAAACTAAAAATTGCAGTGTTAATTTGCAATTTGCTAAAAAGCGCGTTGTATGGTTAAGCTACAGCGCGCACCCTAAACATTGTATGGTTAAGATACAATGTCCAAAAAACTAAAAATTGCAATGTTAATTTGCAATTTGCCAAAAAACGCGCTGTATGGTTAAGATACAGCGTGCACCCTAAACATTGTATGGTTAAGATACAATGTCCAAAAAACTAAAAATTGCAATGTTAATTTGAAATTTTCCAAAAAACGCGTTGTATGGTTAAGATACAGCGCGCACCCTAAACATTGTATGGTTAAGATACAATGTCCAAAAAACTAAAAATTGCAATGATAATTTGCAATTTGCTAAAAAGCGCGCTGTACGGTTAAGATACAGCGCACACCCTAAACATTGTATGGTTAAGATACAATGTCCTAAAATTAAAAATTGCTATGTCAACTTGCAGTCCGCCAAAAGGCGCGTTGTGTGGTTAAGGCACAACGCGCACCCCAAACATTGTATGGTTAAGATACAATGTCCTAAAAGCGAAAAATTGCAAAGTTTATTTGCAATTTGCTAAAAAGCGCACTGTATGGTTAAGATACAGCGCGCATCCCAAACACTGTAAGGTTAAGATGCAATGTCTAAAACTACTAAACGTGCAACACAAACACACCACGTGTGCTACGCACAAAATTAGAATAACATACAACAAGCATGACATGCAAAGTCAAATAAAGACAGGCTACAAACTTCATAGTAAGAACAAAAGAGCCAAATATACAACGCTAACAAACATTAAAAAGTGTTGTTCTTAAACTATTCCAGGTCCCAAGAAAAATAAAAGACAACTAATCTACGGCGCCCCGCCCTCAGAGGACGCATCACTATATTCACCCTCAGAATCAGACAAATCCAACTTTTCACTCGGCCCGGGTTGAGCGCCACCATCTTTAGGCTCTCCAGTAGTCTTTCTCATTGCGTACTTGCACCTGGTGTGCGTCAAACCCTGCTTCTCAAAAGATGATCGCAATGTATAACATGTCGGTTGATCTCGATGGCTTACAACAAAATCAACCAACCCAATGTTCAGACGATCATACTCAGAGGTCTTTTTCTCGAACAGCGCATCCAAGTCTTTGTCATGCAGCGGAAACTGCTCAAGCGTTTTCCCATCCTTCGCATGCTGAAAGCCCTCTAAAAAACCAGCCTTGCGCCCCACAAGCTTCGCAGCAGCATTGACTGCAGCCACAGCCTGGCGCACCTCGTCACAGTTCTTGACATGATGCGCAACCTGTAAAAGTAAAAGAAAAGGCACTTATCAGTAACAGCATAAAGGGGGCAAGAAAGGCCACAAGAAGGAGACACGAGGCAAACGTCGGGGACACAACAGGTCATAAGCCATTCACGGTCCTCATGCGCCGAACGCGCTTCTTCACGGACGTCCAACGCCTCGCCTTCAAGGTCCGCGTTCTGCTGCTGCAGCTTTAGGTTAGACTCCTCTAACTCCGCCATCTTCCCATCCAATTCCGCTATCTTCGCATCCTTCTGCCTAAGCAACTCACGGGCACTGATCAAGGCGTCGTTGCGCTGATCTAACTTCTCGTTCAAACTAACGATCTGCCACGAAGCATCGCCGTATAAACGCTCAGCCTCCTGCTGTTTCTGTGCCGCAATCTCCAACGTTCTATTGGTCTTCACGCACGCAGCAGCCCATTGTTGCTCCCGCTCGGAGATATGCTTTTCCATCTTATCGCGCTCCTCCCGGAAGGTGGCAGCGTCCCATTTCGAGCGCTTAAGCTCACGATCTAGCCTGTCACGCTCCACGCAAACTTCATCAAACTTCCGGCCAAAGTCCTCGCGCTCCTTAGTCAAAAAACCCCATTGGCGAGCTATCTCAGCCGACGAAGTAGACAGCAGATTGGCCATACTCATCATATTATCTTCCAAAAGTTCCTGGCGAGGACGCGTAGCCTGGTGCTCACGCTCCGCGGGTGGGATAACATTCCCAAGCAGCTCCCGACAATTGTTGACATCTAAAAACTGAGCACCCGCAGTTAACGTCCACCCAGGGACAAAAATGTCCTCGTCAACAAACTCACCAATCTGTGGGGTAGACCCGGAAGGGCCTACCTTGAATTCAGGATGCACTCTTTTCTCGTTAGAGTCGTCATCCACAATCTGCAAACCCCGCGAATCGCTTTCACTTACATCAGGAGGTGACACCCGATCTACACCCAACTCCAACCCACCTGACACTTTAAGGTCAACCGAATGTGCAGGGGCGGAGGAAGTCTGGGGCCCCTGATGTTGCACGGGTGTAATCAGACGAGGGGGAGTAGGCTCTCGGGGCGGCGTCACCTGGCACAGCGAAGTTACCTGCGCAGTCTCATGAGGCGGCGACGGTGGCAACGCAGTCTTAGGAGAGGGGGGCTGCACAAGCGGAGTGGCAGGACGCCTATCTGGAGTAGGAGTTCTCTCCACTTCAGTAGGGTTCACCACAAACCCCTCATTAATCGGCGCAACAGTCACGCTACCCTGCGCCCCATCCCCCATCAAATCCGCTGCACAAGACAAAGAAAACAAAATAAGTACGCAGAGAGAGCGGCCTAAACCAAATAAACAATGAGATAACGAAGAATACATACCAAGCAACTGTCCTCAGCGTTGTGGACCAACTCACCCAACTTCAATTTTTTCCCAACAGGGACAATGAGCTACTAGCACCAACTCCCCCAGCAGAAGACTTTTGAGACTTGGAGCGCCTAGAACGCTTCTTCTTCTGAGGAGTCGACTCCGGAACAGCTCAGTCACCACCGTTTCTACAACCAATGGCACCTGCAAAACAATACCCTCCGCCATTTCCTTCAAAGAAGCAGCATCCCCTTCCGTAAAAGCATATGAAAGTTCAACGTAGCTGCGTTCAATGGGGTTGTAATTTTGAAGGTACCTACTAACCACTTCGTGGTTTAAAATAAAAAACATAGTCTTCACCTCCAGAGAACCCTCCGCCTCCTTCTACCCGTGGCTTGCGCACTCTCTGGAGGATAAAATCATCCACTTCCGTCTCTTCGTCGCTATCGTCCACCACAAACACAGGCCACAACACACCTTCTCACTCTCGCCTGCGGACGACACATGCGGAGAAGACGACGCGCGCGAGTCAGAGGACTCATCACTCGATATAACGATAAACGGATAACCCGTCCGCATGAACATGCTGACAGGCGAAGGGTTATCAAAAAGAGGAGAAGACTCACCTGCTTCAGTAATCAGCAGTTGCGTGGTAGCACCCTCCTGCACAACAGGGTCCAACACAGGACGGACAAGGGTGTCCCAAGCCTTCTCTAAGATATACAGCTCGTTGTCGGCGAGCTCCCTAAACACGAAACTCATGTTGTCCCCGCCCAGCAAAAGGCTGTACAAACACTCAACATCTGCGAACAAGCAAAAAGACAAACAAGTGATCATCACAGTCAAAGACACATAATAAACACATATATAAGGCGAAAGAACCTACCTTTCCCGTCCTCAGTAAGATGGGGATTGCGACCCTGGATGTCGTACTTCATACTCATCCCCGCCATCACCAGCGCAGTCTCAGGGATCTCACATAAATCCACAGGGTGCGCAGTCAATGTCTTGAACCAATCCTGATCCTTATACTCGATCAGTACCACCTTGGCGACTCCCTCATCAGGATTCAACCGACCCATCTCTATGGGAATAACACCCTCGTTGATCCAGAAGAACTTGGGCTTCCACTCACAGAAGCTCTTCACACCGGCCTTTGCACAAGGAGGAACCCCCGTGCGCGGACGGCAAGACAGCCAACTCTCAACAAAGCAAAGAGAGTAAAAAACATAAAACATGTCCACTAACGGTTCAATCTTGTGGGCATGGCAACAAAACTCGAAAAACATCAAGCGAGACATCAAGCCAGGATGAATCTGATTGACGTGCACAGCCACCGTCCGAATAAACGTTCGCAAAAATTGAGTCACCGGAACCCTAAAATTACAGTCTCTAAAATAGGTGGCATACAAACCAACTTTGCCGGCCGGCGGTTCCAGTATGGTCTTGTCAGGGGCAGGAGCCTCTACACCATAAGAAGAGGGGAAAGCATACTCTTTCCGGAACTTCCTAAACTCCCCTTTTTGCCCACACCGCCGTCACTTCATTAGCATGGGGCGGACCCTTTTTCGAACCATCGTCCGACTTCCACGAACCTCTACGTTTCTTCTTGGGAATCTGAACAACGTTCTCCATCTCGCAAAGATTAGAATTTCTCTGAAAAGAGGAAAGTTTTTGCAGAAAAACCCGAGAGAGAAATTTTTGAATTCTGATATGAAAGAGTGAAGGGGAAGAAAAGGAAATAAAGGGTTTATATAGGGAGGGGCACGTGCCACTAACGGTTACAGTCATGTGGCACGACCAACCAATAACAAGGATACACGTCAGGAGAGAGAAAGAGTGGCGCATGCGAAACGACAGCCTGGTCCCACCACGTCTCTGCAATAGTACAACCGTTAGAGACTTTTCGGCTACCAACCTGTCTCATCGCCCACGCGCCCTGACACTACTGATGTCTGCATTAATTACTGACGTGCGCGACCTGCCCACTTGCAAGAGCACTGCGCAGTGCACGCCATAAGTTCATCTAACAGAACAAATAACCTTTCAACTACGATTTTTCTTTTCCCTTTAAGTGTAGCATCCTACACGCCCCGCATACAGAACACTACACTAGGGGGACTTGAAGAGATATATACCCGCGCATGCGCACGGGCCCACATCTCCACACAAGCCAGCACATGGCGCCGACGTGGGCTTCCAGAAGCATGCGCAGGAGACCTCGTACATGACAGCTACCACCCGACAAGGAAAGGGACATCCAGCCAATCAGAGGCGATTATTCCCTGCTCCATGATCACCTGCAGGTACGAGGTACGGAATAATACGAGAAAGGACAACAGCGAGACACGTGGACTAATAGCAGAGCGACAGCGCAGCGGATGACAACGGCCAGGATCGTACAGCCAGCTGTCATTCCTTCTCCATCCAATCACAGGCCACCCCAGAGGCCTATAAATACCCCCCTCGGTCAGACGAGGAATGGGTATTCATCATCCAAGAGAGAATTTCACATAGTTAAGAGAGATAAATTATAGTCGAAGCGCTGTAACGATTGTGTGTCCAAAGTCTTGTAATGTCCGGTGATTATTAATAAGAATCATATCATTACTCGTGCTTTTATACATAATACATAGTTATATCGGTGTTTCTTCAAGGCTAGACCACTAGACTCCATTTCTCCTTGGTAGCTAAACGAATCGTATTTGTTTTAGATACTTGTATTTTTTTTGCTTCCATCATTGATTTGTTAAACTCGTTAAGACAACCGTAAATAGAAAGACGTAAACTAAATCTAAGCTAAATCCTTTTAAGACACAACTTGGCATTATTTTATCTTGACCAGTCTATAATTTAGCAACTTCTCAAGCCTAGACATTCCTTATCTAGGTAGCATGGTTAAAATAGGTTTACACTCATTAAAATGGGTCATATTGGTGAACAAAAGAATATATTAAAATGGTTATATTTTTTTATTGCTCTAAAGAAACCAACCAAATAAAAACTACTCAACAAAATCCAATTTTAAAAATTTGTCTATTCAAAATAGAAAACAACTTAAGCCACTTTTTTTTAATTAGGAAGAGTATCTAGCAACTGAACACGCCAATGCACGACATTCTACATATTTTAAAATATACATTCATAAAATCAAATAATTTATACACATTACGAAGTGTGAGCCTATGAAAAGTACTTATATGGTACATACGTACATGTAAGAACGTAAAATACATACGAAGGGTCACCCTCTTGGTTTCATTGTCGAGCATGCGGTCAAGGATGTTGAAGCAGAGACGTCGTGTTAGATCAAACCAAAGATGGTGTCATAATCTTGAATGCTGTTTCCATGGACACCCGCCCTCAAAAGCATGTTCCAGTACATCTTCCATTCTCTTAGCCACTAGTATCTGCACCAACCAGCAGTAATATCAGCAAAACTAGCTTCGTGTTGGAATCTTTATCCTTAATACTATTATTAAAAATATTATAATTTTCAAAGAACATTACCTAACTTTAAAGAAAATTAATTTTTTGGGATTAAAAAAAGCTTTAGGTTAGAAAGTCAAATCTAAGAAAGAAACCAATTTGCTCAACACCAAAAACAATTTTATAAAGTGTGTATTGACACATGTCAAAACTCAAAATAAGTAAATGACGATAAAAGTTGAATATTAATCCCTTGACTTCAAAAATCAAACTGCATTTTAGTTAATTTTTCTAAATCCTCTAGACTATGCAAGTAACAAATATTAATTCCAGATAAAAAGAAGTCATCTGGCAGACACAGGAGTATATGTTTTCTTTAATTTAAAACATAAACATACCTCCATACTACCAAGAACAGCTGCAGGCACTTCAGCCAAGTCTTTCAGATTTCTCTCGGGCAAGATAACTCGCTTAAGCCCATACCGGTGTGCTGCCAAGACCTGCTCATATGCATGTTAGAATTTCTAAAAAAATAAATAGAATTAAAGGTAAATATTAACAAATATCGGAAAGAAGCAACGGGTGACCTTATCCTTGACGCCACCGACAGGTAAAACCAGGCCTCGCAAAGTCATCTCTCCAGTCATTGCTGTATCTGATCTTACCCTTCTACGACTAAAAAGGGAAACAAGTGCAGTGACAAGTGTCACACCAGCTGATGGTCCATCTTTTGGCACCGCTCCGGCAGGGAAATGTATATGGACATCCCGTCCTTCAAGCAGATTACCACTTCCTTCTGCAGAAGTCAAACTAAGCTCTGTTGCCCTAGCTCTTACCTATTTCCAAACAAACAAAACTCTAAGTCGCATACTTGATCCTACATTGACTGTATAAAAGTAATGAAGGCCAATAAGGATTCCTTAAAGAAGATTGGTTAATGTGTTTCATCAATTAGACGGCCAGGACAAACCATTTACTCAGAACTAAGACAGGATAATAAGTATAAAATCTACAGGTGCCAATTTACTTAGGAATGTATCAGTTTCATTATCTCTAGCTGGTATAACAATAAAGAAACAGCTAAAAGAGAACGCGACAGATGGGTTGAAAGTCGCCCAAACTGGTTAATGCATACACTCATACAGACTTGCTAAATCACTTCATTCAAAACATTATTCGATAAAAATATGGACAAAAGTGTTTGGTCAACCTAACCAGGCCCTCAATCCAATTTGAAATATCACCCTTTTTGACCCATTTTAGCACATATAAATATACAATAAAAATCAACCTCCTCCGTTGTTCCTCATGCATAAGTTTTTAGTCTTTTTTTCATTAATAAACAACTTGAGAAAAAGAAAAGAAATTAAAATGAAGTACCCAAGTCAATGCTATCTGTGCCGATTCTTTGATAACATCACCTAGTTGGCCAGTGAGGTGCAGATCACCCTTGCCTATCATTGATGTAGCCTCAATGAACTGGACTTCACCACCAAAGGAAGTCCAGACAAGCCCTACAGAAATCCCTGGGCTTGCAACTCTTTCTGCGGTTTCTTTATCATCATACTTTGGAGGCTGCATTCGGTTAAAAAAAATTAACCCAGGAACAAAAAGAAAGAAGTTCAATAACAATACTTGTATGTCGAAGTAAAACGCTTACCCCAAGTACTTTTTCCAGCATATCCTCATCCACAATTAATGGTGACATGACTCTGAAAGCACTTGATATTTCATGTTTGTTAATGCCCATGGGTATGACTTCCATCTCTACTTCTCCTTCGGCAAGTCTACTCTCCAACAACGGTGATGAAATCTGGTGCACATCTTTGCTAAGTGGAACCACTGTTTGTCCTTGTTCTGCCACTCTTACTGCTGCTGCACGAGCTAATGCTGCAATGTTTCTCTCTAGGTTCCTAACACCAGCTTCTCTAGTGTATCGTTGAATAATAAGTTTCACCATCACCTAACATATTATATGATATACATATGCTAAATCATCTTTTTTTTATTTTGAAGAATTTACATTAACTAGAGACAAACTATAAGAAAAAGGAGCTGAGTACCTCAGGAATTTTGAGGAACTCAGAATTCAAGCCATGCTGATTTAGAACACGTGGGATTAGGTGGCGCATTGCGATATTAAGCTTCTCTTCAGCTGTATATCCAGGAAGCTCAATGACTTCCATCCTGTCTAAAAGTGGAGGAGGAATTGGCTGTGCCCTATTAGCAGTCGCCACGAAGATCACTTTCGACAGGTCAAAAGGAACATTCAAATAGCTTTAAGAAAAGGCAAGAATTAAGGAATCAACATATGAAACAAAGCGGTAAGTTACTCTCAAATTCAAATGATATGGTTATATGGTTTATCTTGATTCTAAAACTTGTTGCCACATTATCTATTGCATTTAACCAAGTACCCACATATCCATAAATAGCTAAAAGTTTCAATTAACAGTTAAACTATTAAAAAGATCAATAGATTTCCTAAACTAGGATACTGATCATTAAATGATTTATTTTGCTCAGGATCGAGAACCTCCAGTAGTGCTGAAGCAGGATCGCCACGTACATCGGATCCTGTTTTATCAATTTCATCCAGCAACATAACAGGGTTGCAAACAGAAACTTTCTGAAAGAAACACAGAAAATAAAATAAAGTCAAAATGAACACACAAGTTATTTGGTATGGTAATCATGATGAAATATATCTATAGTTAAAATAGAACACCACCTTTAGTCCATCAATAAGCCGCCCGGCATGCTGCCAATGTACGTCCTCCTATGGCCTCTAATATCAGCCTCATCTTTCACACCACCAAGGGATATCCGTACAAACTTCCTACCCAAAGCAGCAGCAATAGACGACGCCAATGATGTTTTCCCGACTCCTGGTGGGCCCACAAAGCATAAGATAGGGCCTCTTGCATCTGGCTTCAACTGCAATGCAAAATTCAGAACTCGATTCATTACAGAACTGATCAATTACAGAAAATGAATTAGATTGTTGGTCAACCTTGCGAACAGCTAGATATTCAATGATCCTTTGCTTGACTTTTTCTAAACCAAAGTGGTCACTGTCAAGTCTCTCCTTTGCGGCTTTTAGGTCTAATTCTACTTCTTCACTGGTTGTCTGCCACGGTAAATCAGCAAGAAGCTCAAGGTATACACGAGAACTGTTATATCCAGGTTGCTGAGGTTGCATTTTCTTCAATCTCCTGATGGAACATTACAGTAACGGTTACAAAAGAAATAACAGAAAAACTTGGTACTAGATGCATTTAGATAATAGAAGATGTATCCATCTGACCCAAACACAGATTTTTCCTTTTGCATACATTTTTAAGCAATTTATTACAACTGACAACAGTAAGTTAAACCATAATGATAGACCTTAGTTCTCTCTGTGCATGCTTCCAGAC
Organism: Ambrosia x helenae; assembly: GCA_030844895.1. Classification (NCBI taxonomy): domain Eukaryota; kingdom Viridiplantae; phylum Streptophyta; class Magnoliopsida; order Asterales; family Asteraceae; genus Ambrosia; species Ambrosia x helenae. The sequence continues at coordinate 40,343 of JAUTDX010000839.1, forward strand.
ATTTGGAGGCATTCCAGCAGCTTGCATTTTTCTTTCAAGGCTAGCTACATCATCATCTTCATCATCATTGTCACCAAGCTCTTCTTTAATAGCCCTCATCTGGTTATAACGTATAAAGTGTAAACTAAGAAAGTAGAGATATAGTAAACAAATTTTCGCCCATGAATTAGATGAGAAAGCAGACCTGCTGACGAAGAAGATACTCCTTTTGTGATTTTGACAGCTGTCCTTCAACCTTTTTGGTTATCTTCTCTGCCACCCGTATCGACTGGTACAAGTTATAACAACCTCGTCACAAAACTAGTCACTCAGACAAAAATGGCAAGTATTTTAACCAACATTCATCAGTTGATCTATAAGGTTACCTGTAAGTGCCTCTCCACTAATTCTGTGGCTTTTGAAAGCCTTACTTTAACATCCACAGAATCAAGCATAGACAGCTGCTCTTCAAAACTAATCTCAAAGCTTGCAACAAATATGTCTGCCAGTTTGTGAACAGGGACTGTTTCCAGAAGAACTTTGGTTCTCCCGCCCGTTTTTTGTTTCTAGGAAAAAGAATACAGAAGAAGACAGTTAGGCAAATCCAGTATATCTTTTCAATCTTCGACTCAACAATAATGTCACATGATGGGAGCATGTGTTGAATGTCACACTAGAGTGCAGTAGTGTCAAACCCCTAACACAAGCAATTGCGCGAGTAAAAGGATTTGTGTCAGAACAAAGTTTAAGAAGCTGTTTCCTTCCAGATTATGAGACAAACTACTTTATTCCATAAACCCGGGAAACAAATGCAAGGCCGTACAAGCAGTAACAACAGAAAAGCTGGTATGCGATAAGAGGTGAAGTGCAAAATATAGAACCTCAATATATGACATGCTATTTCTTTACGGGTGCATATAAAGCAAGCAGTGTGATGTGTATGAAGAATTAGTAAACATAAAACAAAAAAAAATTCTAACAGATAAGGCAAAAGGAAGAGTACCCCCTTGGAAGAATAAACTCTTGCTAAATATCAATAAAATTGGGCATGACTATGTACCAGCAAATGATTTTTAAATTCAAGTTTTGCAACTCCAAAGGAGATGTATGCTAGTTCATATATTTGATGTTTGGTTTAGGAAAACGGGGCATGCCACACAAGCCAAGCACCAAGGCCCATTTGTGTGTTACCGTCATGCATGAGCCATCATGACTGCTATGGTATTAAAAGTAGATGGCCTGGAATGGCAAAGCTTACTGGGATGAGAATGGTCAACTTGTACCTTAAAAGAGTGATCGTGGGCGTCTTTGTCCACTCTATTTGCTATAAAACATGCCCAGTGATGTTCACTGCTAGAGGCTAGCCATAATCTTGTATCAATATTCTTCCAGAAAGAGGTACGTTTCATAAAAGTACAGACAACCACATTACTGTTTCTATCTAAATCTTATTAGAAAATAGCTGCAAAAGTAACACAAGAGATAAAGTACGCATTTTAATTCCTAGGTCGAATTGTAAATGTTTTTTACAGAGCCAAGGAAGTATTCTTTTTTACCTTTTTACTATAAAACTCTCTTTTCTTTTTTGTTTTGATGTATATCACATTAAGAAACAGGACAGCATATTCAAGTATTCAACCGTAAAGTCTAATTATAATGTCTATAGTCAGATTTCAGAGGCCATCAAGTCTTTAGCTTGGTCACATTTGAGCCCACTTCCTACGTGGCAATGCCCTGTAAGTGTAACCCTGGAGATCATAATCTTACTTTCACTTGTCTTCTCTAAGCAATGTTAGAATGACGAAAGTAGTACAAGGTACAAACTCTACCAGAAGCATAAAATAAGACGACATATTGATGATCAGATCAAAAATAGATTTATCAAGATGTAGCTAAAAAGGTGAAATCATGCACATTGAGTTTTAAAAGAGACTAACAAGTAACAAGCACAAATTCCACGAGATACCTCCTTTTTCTATCTAAGTGAATCAATGAAGAGAAAAGGATAATATGACGAAAATAATAAAACAAAAAGATAAATAACAAGCCTTTTCAATATTAGATAAATTGGAGGCTATATATGAATCATAATGGACAAGTGAAACCAGAGAGAGTCTAGCATTAATCAATTTTACCTGCTCGAGAATTGAAATAAGCTCCATGGCAGTTACTTTGAATTGACGAGACAGTGCTATGAAATCTGGGTCTTGTTCAACTTGCTCTCTCTCTGATTGAGATTAGAAACAATAAGAAGCTAAGCATGATGAACGTATGTAGAAATTGTTTACAAGGGATATAAAGTAAGCAGATGCAATAATCGGGTAGTGAGGCATACCAGCCTTCGTCATATCAAGGGAGGATATTCTTGCAGTAGAATATGCCCCCTTTGTATTAAGCTCCATGACACCAAATCTGCATAGACCTTCAAGAATAACTGTGTATGTGACCCTCCCACTTGGTTTTTCAACTCCTCTTGACAGATGTAATGCACGAGCCGCCACACCCCTAGCATTAAAATATTACACTATACGTCAGATCATGAACATGTGATCAACAGGGGATAGGTAAAGGACAATCATATTCCGCTATAAATATGTACCTTGTATGCCAATGAATAGGTTCTTGTTGACTTTTCCCATCAAGCTTGTGAGACACCGACATACCTGTTTGATTCTTTAAGCTTTTATCTCCCAAATCTGCCCCTGCATCTCAACAGGAAAACTCCATTATAATGAGTGGTTATAAACACTCTTCCAGGTAAATGCAAAAGTCATAAACTTAATCACCTTGTGTTAACATGGACCCCACTGATACCGTTTCTGCAGCATCTCGAACCGGCAAAATGCCAATCATACCTTTCTCCTCCCTTTGCCACAATTCTTGTTCCACCAGCTTAACACTGAAATAATCAGAACCACCAGTTACATTCAACCAATAACATCCCACAGACTGGCTAAATCTTTTCTAAACTTAACCACAAAGCTTCCACGTATGTCCTCTCAATCTCAACAAATACTCAACTTCCCTGAAAAATCTAACTCACTTTCACATGCAAAAAGCATCATCAAACAATTAAACCAGTAACCCTAATTTGGACGTATCCAACTACACAAACAAATTTTCAACAAGCTCGCTGATAATTACGTACAAAACATCCAATAACACGAAGATTTCAGTACAGATAATCATAACGAGTTAAATTCAACCAATAACCTACAAAATGGCAAAATCCTTTCTAAACCTAACCACAAAAGCTTCCATATATATCTTCTCAACAACTACTAAAGTTCCTTCATTAATCTTATCTACCTCATTTTCATACGCAAAGATCACCATTCACAATTAAACCAGTAACCCTAATCTGGACTTATCCAGCTACAAACACAAATTTTCAACAATTTCTCGTAGAATCACATACAAAACATCTAAACAACACAGGGATTTCTAGTACAGATAATCAGAAAGCTACAAAATGGCAAAATCCTTTCTAAACCTAACCACAAAAACTTTCAAATACATCTTCTCAACAACTACTCAAGTTACTTCATCAAACTACCTCACTTTCACAGGCAAAAATCACCATTACACAATCAAACCAGTAACCCTAAGTCCCTAATTTAACCTTTATCCAGCTACAAAAACAATTATTCAACAAACTCCCTAAGAAAAGAATCAGTACTAAAACATCCAAATAACACAGTAACTTCTAATACTGTAATACAGATACTCAGAGTTACCAGTTACTTTCAACCACAGAATAGCTTAATCCTTTCTAAACCTAACCATCAAACCAGTAACCCTAATTTAAACTTCATACAGCTACAAAAACAGCTATTTCAACAAACTCCAATAAAACCACATATAAACCATCCAAACAACACATAATTTCAGCTCAAATTCTATCATAATAATCCTATTAATTAGAAATTAAAAAACACAAATCGATAAAATTAAGCAACCTGCTGGGAGAAGTGCAACGGATACGAATAATCGCACCAGGCAGCAACACTTTGTTCCGAAAGGGAAGGATTCCAATCCGATTGGGAAGCTCAACCGGTTCCGCCATTAATAATAATAATAATAATAAATTTTCAACGAATTTGTACTGTGTGAATATGTGAGGTGTGCGTGTGTTTATATAGGGTTTGAAGGAGCTGAAAGAATTGGTGAAGACGATGATAAGGATGTTAAGATGAATGGTTTGTTGGATACTTTATTAACGACGGCTTTCTGTTCATTGATTTTTCTTTTCTTGATAATAGATAATATTTTATTATTAATATTAATCGGTTTTTTTGGACCCAAGGCATTATAGCTTAGTGGTATTTTGGTGGTGGGATAAGACTTAGGGGCCATGAGGGGTTCGAATCTCAAAAAGGAGGTTTTCTCATAATTATGAGTTTCCTCCTGAATTGGTGACTTGGTGGTGGAATATTGATCGCGTGGCAACACTGGTGGCACGATGATACTCCAGTGTTCCGTGAGTGATTCCAATTTGTTGGCCGTTTCAAAAAAAAATCGGTTTTTTGGAAGTTTATGAGTGGGTACTTTATGTTTTGGGATTTTATAAATGTAACCTCTTCCTCTTTCTTTTTTTCTAATGACTGAATGACCTTTATATCCGACATGTTTTATAAAATTTGTGTGTTTGAGTTGACATGTTTAATTAAATAGGGGGTGTTTTAGTTGACTTATTTAACTTGTTTGATTAATCTGGTTGAGGTTGATCTGTCAAAATGTTTAGTTCAATAAGTCCACTTGTAACCTTTTTGTGATATGTTTGTACAATTTTTATTACCCGTCAACTCGAGTAACACGTTTACCATTTGATTACTGCATGCCAAAAGGAGTTAATTGGGTCGTGTTAGGGACACACAATAATAAGTGTGTGCGGTTATGGTTGATGTTTCTGACATATACAAAAATATAGGTCGTGTTTGAGTTGAACATGTCAACTCACGAATCTGATATGCTTCAGCCTAATAATGTGAGTCAAAGTGTATTTTAGACGAGTTAAGCTAGAAAAGAGCAAATTCTTGACTTGTCGCTAGCAAATAAATTTTATTAACTAACACGGTTTTGTAACAACTTTTAGTTTTTAAGAACAACTGAGTTGTAAATGTTTAAATAATTAGTTATAACAAGTTATTTAAACTTATATATTTTTTTTGTTGGTATAAATGTTTAACTATTGGGTATGTTTGACAAGGAGCTTTTAAGAGCTTTTAGGAGCTTGAAGCTTTAAGCTTTTAACAAAAAGCTCCTACTTAATAAAAAGCCTTGTTTGATTGAAGGAGCTGGAAGCTTTTAGGTTGGAGAAAAAGCTCTACAGTGAAAAGCTACTAGTACTAGCGTTTAAGAAAAAGCTCCCACTAGCTACAAGTTTTTAATGAGTAAATGACACAAATGCCCATTCTATTTTTTCTAATAAAATAAAAACTTTCCTTACAAGCTATTAATTATGCCCATTTTGGTCATTTTATACATTTTATTAAAAACTCCAGCTACTATGCCAAACACCAAAATATATTTAAAAAACTTTCAGCTAACAGCTTGCAGCTACCAGCCACCAGCTAATTTTGCCAAACATACCCATTATAAGCTAATATGGTTAAGGTTAATATCTGTGATGACAGTAATAAAGTTCACTACTAAGATCCTTAACAAAGGAAAATTTGTAATTTTAATGTATGAATGAAAAGGTTCGGAAAAGAGTAAAGAAACATAATAGTATTTTTAAAAATAACCATAACTTTGTAAGTTTGTAAAAACTAAATTAATTTAGTTTTCCACTAAATCAATCCAAATCGGGTGTGAAACCTTTATTATGTTCGGCTCACATGGACTCATTTGCCAATTATAAACTTCTATTTTATCGTGTTTAGATTGTCAAAGTCAAGAAGACAAATGCATTACTACTTATTTTTTTTCTTACCACATTATTGATATCGTCACTTTTGATGATCTAATATCCATGACATCATTGATAAAGAAATGACTTGTGGTCTAATATCTTCAATTGATATAAAGTATTTAGGTATATGTCGATTACAATAAGACAAATGTTATATATATATATATTGTGATATGGTTTGTTGAAATCCAATACTATCGCTAGGGGTGTGTATGGGTCGATTTTGGTTGGTTTTGGCCTAAAATCATACGTATAACCGATATGCCGGTTATATCCATAAGCATAACCAATCGGTTATGGCGGTTTTGGTCAATCGATTATGAAAGTTATAGTGGGTGGTCATGGGTCGGTTAACCATGAAATTTGGCCTAACTAAAAATAGTTCAAAACAATAAAATTGTGTATTATTTAGGTCTAAAAGTTTGGGTTCGAGTTTTTTTTAACAAGTAATAAATTATTAGTACACATTTTTATGTATAATTATATTAAATACCATCAAAAAGTACGTATAATTTATACTATTAATATTGATTATTACTAGATTCAAACAAAATGATATGATATAATCTTTAAATTCAAACAAACTATCAGCCAGTACGATATGATATAACCTAAAAATTTAAACAAACGTTCATGGTGAAATGTCCAAAATCCGACAAAGATTTTACTTTTACTACATCTCGGTTCGGTTATGGAAGGTTAGGAAATATGGATAACCATAACCGACCCACTACTTTCAGTTTTTAAAAAACAATTACTTGACCATGTGGCTTTTTATTTGGTTTTTTTATTTTGGTTCAATTAATTTGGTTATAGTTCAGTTAATTCGGTTTTTTACTCACCCCTAGTTATGGCGGTAAGTTTATTATGTTATATTCCATTTAGTCATAAGTATTTAGTTTACTCTTGTTATAAAAGTATTAGTTTAGATGCATATTTATTTTATATCACAAATGTAAAGACAACGCTAACTAATTCTCAATCGATGAAGTTTTTTCATTACAAGTGTTATCATGACAAGAGGGAAATCTAAAATCATCACATATAAGTTTTAAATATGTGTTCTTAGGATGAATCAGTTCATTTGTGTTAACTCGCAAAAGTCTTGTGGTTTGACTTGATTTTTACAAAGAAGTTTTGTGTTTTGTTTTGTATATCTAGAACGATTGACTATAGAATATTTTTCATGCCACTAGATAATGTTTATAAAAAATGAAAAACGTTTATAAAAATGACATATTGAAATCCCCCTAGTAGTAAATTAGCAATGCATTTGGGTTGTTGACTTTGACAATTTAAACATGAAAATTATTGGCCAATGAGGACATTTGTGAGCCGAATATAATAAAGGTTTCACACTCATCCGATTTGGGTTGATTACCGGTGAAAACTAAATTATTTATTATTTATTTAGTTTACTAGATTATTCCGGAAATAGACAAATCTAATTTAAAATCACAAAATGTGTGTACCATAAAAAGAATAGGTCGTTTTTTCAGGATTTCTTTTTTAAAAGATCAACACTCAATAACTCATAAAACCTACTCAAATGGGTTGGTTGCTCATCATCACCGATTGCAGGCCTTCGTCTACTCAAAAGACGTTAGCATTTATGAAAATCAATCAAATAGAAAACCTAATAATTAAAAACAGAGATCATCGAAGATAAAGGCAGATTTGTATTCGTGGCCTGAAAAACCAGCCGGAGACGAAACACAATTGACCTCCTATCTCCTTTCCATATTTCTCTCTCTAACCCCATATCATTAAGTTTCGATAAAAAAAATATAGATTTGAGTCTCGAATTCCTTGATCTTTATTCCCTTGAGCACACACTTTTAAGACTTCTTGGATTTCCTGAACCTAACTGTAATATCCTGTTTTTTTATATATAAAATGTGTTGGTTCATATTTATTAGTGAAGGAAACGGATCATTAACCGTCAAAACGAACCAATAACAGGTGAGATGGATATTTGTGTATTTAAAATTAGTTAACGAGTAAGTGACGGATAACATAACTATTTGAGATGTGAGATCTAGGCGATTAATTATTATTATATGAGACCGTTTAGTAATAATATAATATATTATATTATATTTGCCTTTGCTCCGTTTTAAATGAAACTATGTCAAAACGTAGAGAAAAATAAACTCGTCTCAATATTATGTAAGTCTATAGAATGTCATATTTTAAAAGTTATACAAGAAAAACGAGTAAAACAACTTATTTAATTATAATAATATAATTAATATTAATAATAAATTTCAATTATGAAATGTGTAAATGTGTACGTATCTATACACATGTAATATGATTAATATATGTATATGTAGTTTATGATATCTTCATTGTGAAGCTTCTACACCAAACGTACATATAATAAAATATTTGTCATAAAGGCGGTTATGTATACATATATCGACTAAATGAGTTCATTCGTAAAGTCATGTATCTCATACCTCCTCTCTGTAAGCACTAAGGTATGAACTATAACTACACTTTATAAATTGTAACTTTAATTTGTTTTAGGAGTGGTATAAAATTAGGAGTAGAGTTAGGATGATGACCCATTATAATAGAGCATATAAATTAGCATAACATATCTACTATGTGTACAACCCAATTATGGTATTGTATAACCACTGTGATTATGATTGGTTAAAAGATGCATGACTTGTAAAATACTGGGTATAACTTTTAGGTTATAATATTGTTTAAACTGAAAGAGTTGTGCACTGTAGTATCAGTTGTTATGCAAAGGGGGTCATTAGAACTAGAACATTAGTTCATAGACTTAGAGTAGTAATTTGGTTTATTAAAATCTTAGATCGCAGTTGGAGTTGTAAGAAGCCCAAATAAGCAGAGAACAAAGTCTGTTAACGTGAGATACTTAAACTATTTTCAAAACCTGATACTTGCTCATAAAATTGTTTTGGTGGTGATTGATCATGTATATGCATCGAACCATAGGTGTGGCATCCAGGGTGTTATATATATTATAATGATCATTATATTTTCCGGGGCGTGGACATACACTTACAGTCTGCTGTGGAATTGGTAGACTGTGTGAGCCTACTGTGGAATTGGTAGGCCACGGGTGGGTCTACTGTGGAATTGGTAGGGCATGTGTGTGAATATATAGTGCTTAGTCCGGATTATGATTATGGTGACATGCATGGAGCTCATACTTGATCAATAAAATTGTTTATGTGGTGATTTTACTGATGAGTCAGTTTATGTGGCTCACCAGCTGTGTGCTGACGTATTTTTATTACTTGAGCATGTATCACAGGTTGATAATGTAAGAAATGGGAGTGCCTAGCTGAGAGTCGGAATACTTTAGACGGTTCATCTCATTACAGTTAAGCTTTGTTTAGCTTGGTGGTACTTGGATTGCACTGGCTTGTAATTAACGCTCAAGTTATGTAATGAGATTACGTTTCCGCTTTAAGTTTGTGCCGACTGGTCACTGTAAGTGCCCCGACCTGGGCAGGGTGTGACACTAATGTACATAAAACACATGTGCACGTCTGAGTAAAATTTACTCAGTGGGACAACAACAATACAGTTCCTAACAATATCTGTATATATGTATACAAACAATCAGTGGCACATTCAGTGGTTCATATTCAGTGGTTCACTTTCAGTAGCACGTTCAGTAGTTCACATAACACATTCAGTAGCACATTCAGTGGTCACCTTTCGGTGATATTAGTAGTTTCAGTGGTCACCTTGCGGTGATATTAGTGGTTTCAGTGGTCACCTTTCGGTGCAGTAGTTTAGTGGTACAATCAATACTTATATACAAACAATACTATGTAATATATCAAATCAATATCGAATTTGAATTCTCGCCTACGAAGTAGTAAAGAATCCAAACCCGTCATGCAATGTTGTTTAGAGTCCATACCTTATTTGCAAATCAAAACCGAATAATCCTTATGCTCAATGTTGTGGAACCTACAGCTACCAAATTAACTTCAATTTCCATTAAGTTTAGTGTGCGTGCAAAAGTTTCTGGCGACTGAACTTACTCTTAAATTTAAAAATCATATCCTTTTGAATAACAAATTTACGTATCTTTGTACTTTATTGTAACAAAATATGCACATATGCTTTACTTGGTGGTATCAATAGTATGTACAATAAAACCATTAATATCAATTAAAAACCTTTGTAGAAATTCATAATTACAGTAGTACTATTTACAAAACATTCATGACCATTTGAATATCTTATTTAATAAAATTAGTTTTATCAAGTTCATACATACGTACCTATATATATGAACACTCAAGACAAAGAAGATTTATTTAACCTTACTGATAGCTTTTGTTAATTCAAAAACAAAATTTGTGAATGACCAATAATTTAGACGGATTCTAGTTGAACCAGGAGGTTGAGAAGAAGCTCATTATCGTGTATTCTTGCATCAATAAAACTTTAGTCATTAAAAATATATACGATATGCAAGTCCTATCAAATCTAACGTGTAAGAGTGTATAATACGTAGGATGGAAACCGAGATGACGTTACCTTAAACCGGTGGTCTACCGCAGGGGCAGACCTAGGCCTGCCCAAGGTGGGCGGGCGCCCATTTGAAAAAGAAATTTTTAGTGTTATACACACGCGTTAATCCTGTCCGCACCCCTTGAAAATTTTCAATCGCACCCCTTGATTTTTGAAAACAATGTTTTCGAGAAGGTATTTAAAAGGAAGCATACGTCGAGAAGCAGATGAAGGACAGGCGGAGGTTCACCGGAAAATATAACTGGAGCACTTTAGGAGTTTAGGTAAAGAAGAAGATAATAAATAGGGTGATGGGGGTATTTTCGTAATTGAGCTACTCTATTTTTTTTTTTAAAGTGGCAGCCAAGTAGAGGGTTTTTTAAATCAGTTTTTACCATGGTATTTGATTTAATAAAAAGTGTCTAGATGTATTTTTTTTAACTAAAAGTGGGTTATATTATATGATAAACAAAGAGGCAATATATAGCCTTAGGAGTTGTTTGGTAGTCTCTGAATGGTTATTAAGAGGCTACATCTGAATGGTTCATAGTCTCTTAATGGTTTAGATGTAATCTAGGTATGAATGGTTAAGAGGTAATATCTTAATGGTTGCACCATTGAGACTTAAGGTTACCTCTTAACCATTCAGAAGTTATGGACCATTAAAAGCTAGCCTCTGAATAGTCACGGTAGCCTCTGAATGGTTATTAAGAGGCTACCAAACAACCCCTTAAACAAAAACAAAGGGGCATCTTTTTTAAGGGCTAATTTCCTACACCCTTTTTTACTCCTTTTACACCAATTTTTGCTCACCAAGGTGAACTCCCGAAACAAAGGGTCATCTAATATATAATAATGGTCTTCAAACGATCACCATGTGACTTGGTAAAAAGGCTGCTGCAAGTCTGCAATATTATCCACTCATGTTTTCAAGACTTGGTCAAACTGAAATACCACTTGTAACATTATAATATACCTAAAGACAAAAGACTCTTCAATACTCCATGCAATGCAAATGTAAGGACATTTATTTAAATTAATTTTGGCTTTTCGTTTCTTTTTGTTGATTATATAATTTTATTATCATTATTTTTGCCATACGAGTCGACCTGACCCGACTTGGGCCACCTGATCGATAAACGACCCAGGTGCTTAGAGATTCCGCACCCCATGAAAACAATTTTCGGGTCCGCCACTGGTCTATCGAAGACTTTGCAGCGACGACGTTGGCCGAAATAAGACGAGCAACAGAAGTGGTTGTTTCGTGAGGGAAACAAATGGGTGAGTGGTGTTGGTTTGGTGAGTGCAAAAGATGGATCTTCACCGGCAACTTGTCGGGAAAGTTTGTGTATAAAAACACAGATTAGAGAGGAGATACGATGGTTTCTTAGTACCGTACCGATCAATATAAGATTACGGTGCCTATTTAAACCGAAGCAAAACGTTTCAAAAATAAATGCCATAAATGGCCGGTAAAAGCTCCGATGAGATTGTCAGCCAAAAAGTCGTATATGTTATAGAAAACTTTTAAAACATTATGATTCATAGTAGTTTACTATTTAACACTCCTATATTTACCAACTTTCAATTGTGAGAGGAAATCTACTGTTCATGCTCCTTGCACGCTTCCCCAAAAAAATTTGCAAATGGTAACGTCGTCTACGTTATTAACGTCACTTTCTCTCTCTTTCTCATCATCATTCATCTGTCTTCCCTCATCTCTCTTTTCTCTCTCTAGAAATCACGAGCACCGTCATCTTCATATTTGCTTCGATGATGGTCTCCGATTTGGGTTTCAAAACCCTTGCCTAGGTATCTCGCTATCTCTGCTCCGATTGGTATTTGTGTATGCTTTGATGATTGTTGATGGTGATTCATAACAGATATTGGAGGTTGATCCGTCTTTAGCAGCGGTGGATGGTGGTTGTGGATCTGCAATGTTTCCTTTTTAGAGAAGACCTCCAGCCGTTACCTTTCAGGGCTAGAGCGACCCAACTCCGCAAATTTCAGCTTAGGATTTAATCACTTCAATAAAACTGATAATCTTTGATGATTGTGGTGAACATGCGGAACAGGAGGAGTTAAAGCCAAACAAGAAGCATGATGTGTGTAAATGTATATATAAAAATAACACAAGCTTTAATTAAAACGACTCACCTAAAACTACACACGCACGGCAAGTGTACCGGTCGCACAGCAGTAAATAGATAAGACCGAGTATCGAACCCAAAGACGCGAATGCAACTCTAGATCACAACCTCTACCGAATACTAGCCTAAATAAATAAATACTTATATGGGGAGTTAAACTAATAATTATAAACTTAATTAAACTAAATAGACTAAACTTAACTTAACTCGGCAACTAATACGAACTTAAGGAACTGGAGAAATCAGATAGGAAGAAGGCTGGTAATCTGGGTAGAATCCCTAGACTCTGGTTATAAAAGCTGACCTATGTAATCCAGTTAGAGACCCTGTTCTCATCTAATAAACCTCCTGTCAAGGATAGTCGACTAGACTCAAGGCGGGACAAGTGTTGAGATGCTAAAATGAAAGTGGATCGCCCCAGCGAAACCAAATCCCACAGTAATCCTTTAATCAACCACTCTTGGATCGAAAACTCCCAAACTGTGAAGCAGACTTAACTAATACAAATGAAATCCTAGGAAAACTCTAAACACGAATAAGTAATCGGTCTCGCCCCAGCGATAACCAAACTACCAAACAATGCCTAGTTAGTCGACCAAGCAATCCCGAATTATATTCCTAACCTTCAGGAAGGGATTGCACACCTTAGCTAATTGACATTAAAAACCTGTTAAACTTGCGCTATTCCTAACTGCAAGAACTAGCTCGACAACAAAAGTTAATCAAACTAGAATAATTTCTAGATCTAAGGGATATTCCTATATGCCTAGAACATCAAAACCAACAAACAGGTAATCAAATCAAAAAGCGCCAGTACACAAATATTCAAAATCAAACATAAAAATTAAATCATGTAACCCAACACATCCAATACGGAAAACATAAGTTTTTAATTAAAAACCATAATCTAGAATTCTAGTTCATCATCCCAAGTCACCAATAAAAGGTTTAGCTCATAATCTTTAGAAACATCATCACAAAATAAATAAAAATAGTTTTAATCATGTCAAATAAAAATATAAACGAAAACTAAGTCAAACCCGAGGCTCCTTGAATATTGATCTTTAACGTGCCCGAGACGTTCTCCCCTTCAAAGCTATTCTGTTCGATCAATCCTTCTTAGAATGAATGTGCGATTGTTGGTCGAATAATAATCCCCCCTATTATTTTTTGCCGTCCAACTTATGTACATATCCTCAATACCAACAATCATGTGCCGCCTTTTGACTTTGTGGTTTTTGTTTGGCTTGGGCCACGAGCCCAAGTCAATTAAATTTCTTTCTTTTTTTTTAATATTATAATTACTATCATTATTATATTAAATATTATTATTTTAACTCTGTGCTTTTGAATCGGGTGTTCTTGTCTCAATCAAAGTTTCTCGTCTACGCTCCAATGTCCATGAACACCTACAAAATATAAAATAAATACATAAATACTAAAAATGGCACAAAACTAATAAAAATTTAATAAAACGCTAAAATAAATTAAATAAACAAGTACAAGCCTAAAACTAATAAAAACACTAATAAAAAGACCAGAAAATGACTACAAAATACATAGGAATTTAGATGTGTTTTGCAACACATCAAAGCAAACTATGAGATTTAAGAGGTTTAATTTAATTTGATTTAATTCAGCTTGATTTTTTGTTTGGTTTGCATATACGGATTCATGATCTATGTTATTGTATTTGTGTGTTTGGAAAACGTGTTGCATTATATCAACTCAACAATGAGAATTTAAATGGCATTTTTTATTTTGTTATTGAATTTTTGTTGAACGGAATTTTATACCTGTAACTCTTTACATAGATTTGACAATAGCATCCATCTTTACAACTAATAGTCTAATATATTAAAAGAGCTAGGAATTCATGCTAAATTCACGGATTTATGAGCAATAAACATGAGTATTATTTCGATATTTGCAGTCGTGTTGCTCCAAGTGGATGCTCCGAATCATACTCAAATGTACACCTAGTAGCATAGTTAATCAACACCAAACCCTTTTCACGGCACACGTAAGCAAGAGTTTATGTGACTCACATAGTCGACGTTTGGCCTTGGAATTCGACCCTGCCAGAACCGTAAGTGTAGTTGATGCCTTGAACTTCACATATTTTGCCTAATAGGTCACCGATCCAACCTGTACGGCCATAGATAAAGAGCAGTAGTCGCGGTACTGTTACGGGATGGCGATGAGCGGTGGTGGTCGCCGGTGTCAAGGTTTGCATATGGAACAGCCGCTTCGCGGGATTTTTCCCCTTCCCCATTCCTTTTACATCCTTTTTACCTAACTTTTCCTCCTCTTCAATAATTGGGTTTTTATGCAGTTCTTTGTGTCATGGCGTTTTGTCTTGAGTATGATTGTAGTGTACAAGACTAAAAGAGTCTATGCCAATCTATATGATTTGCCTAATTGCTACTTCTAGATTGGTATGAATAATAAAAGCTTCACTTAAACCCAAGGTACCATTTCTTTTTTTTTTGATTCGTTAGCCTAACATCCCATCAAAATTGTATATTTATATTATTTTTTCTTGGTGGTGTTTTGCCTAATTGCTGCTTCTAGATTGGTATGAATAATGAAAGCTTCACTTAAAACCAAGGTAATGGTCTACAATTCCTTTTATGATTCGTTAGCCTAAGATCCCATCAAAATTGTATATTTATCTGACTTTCTTCGTCGTCTTTTGCCTCCAGATGGTGTGCAAGTGTTTTAACTCATGTTTCGTTACCTGTAAGAACTTTGAAATCCAAATCACCTAATAAACACAGGAAAAAAGACAACCTACTAACTAATTTATTGGTCACAATGAATAGCTGTACCAGGTTTGAAACGGAACATTGATATTCGACAGGCGAAACAAGCACCAGGGCCAGTGTGATTTTCCCCATAGAAAATTACAAACCTGATTCAAAACAACAGGAATGAACTAAAGCTAAGCACCCTATCCAAAACTAGTAGGTTCCCGCGCATTGCAGCGGGATTTTACATGTGTAAGACTTTTCATGTGTGCATTTTGTCCTCGAAGCTATCAACTTGGATCGTGTAATACCATGAAAACTTGAAAAATAGAAGATTTAACGTGAAACATATTATAGAATGTAAATTCCTATCTAATACATATAAATTTCCATACATACATTTTAGCACATGTTTACTGTTATCCATATCTAGAGGGCGCAAATTCGTTCCCCACTTGCCATTCAAGTGCTTGTTTCTTTGCACTTTCGATTCTCTCCTTTTCATTTGACTTGAGCTTATCGGCTAGCATATCTTTATCACTAACTTGGTTTTTCATATTGTAGACATAAGTTTCAAGCGCCTTACGCGCTTCAATCTTTTCTTTCACCTTTTTGTCTTTCTCCGCGAAGTCTTTAGCTTCATGAACCATTCGCTCGACCTCTTCTTAGCTCAACCGCCCCTTCTCGTTCGTGATTGTGATCTTTTCGGATTTGCCATCCACCTTGCCTTCTGCCTTCACGTTTAATATACCATTGGCGTCTATTTCGAATGTGACTTCGATTTGTGGGGTGCCCCTGGGTTAACAAAAGAGAGTTTTAGACACCCTAAAGCGTAAATGCGATTTCGATATACAATAACATGAATTACAAACCTTGAAGCTGGAGGGATTCCGGTTAGATCAAATGTTCCAAGAAGCCTGCAATCCTTTGTTAGACTTCTTTCACCTTTATATACCTGTTACAATAATAATAATAATAATAATAATAATAATAATAATAATAATAATAATAATAATAATAATAATATTTAGACACTTGGTTGATATTACATGTATCAAGTGTGTATAGTTTGCTATGTTAACGATGATGATGGTATAAAGGAGTTTAATCTCGCTATGTTAACGAATTTTGGTGGAGAATTAGGGAGGATCCAAGTCAATTATGGGCGAAGGTGATCCATGCTATCCATTAGACCGAGACGGATAGGTTGCTCATTCCGGTTAAAAATGGCATCACAGGGATATGGAAGGATATAAGTAACATGGGTGAAGTCTTAAATAATCGGGGCATTAAGATTAGATTAATGAATGCCTCAAAGTTTCTGTTGGGAACGGGAACAAAGCCCGGTTTTGGAAAGATACTTGGCTACTTGATGAACCTCTCATGAAAGCATTCCCTGATGTTTTCAAACTCGCTGCTGATAAAAACGGGAGCATAGCGGATATATGGGTGGCTAACAATGTGTGGGATTTAAAGTGGAAGTTGGAGCCGAATTCAATCAACGAATGGAGTCAAATGGGGCAACTTCTTTGTTTGCTGCACGTTCGATTTCTTCCTGGTGGTTCGGACGGCTGGAAGTGGAAGGAGAATTCTGATGTGGGCTTCTCTGTTAAAGAGGTTAGATTGCAGCTGGCGATTAATTCTTACGAGCATGATAATGAGCCGGCGTTTCAGTGGAACTCATAGGTGACACTTAAAGCTAACTTCCTGATGTGGAAAGCTGTTCGTGGTCGTTTACCTGTCTTCTCAGAGCTGCTCAAAAGGGGTGTTCACATCGCTGATTCGTGCTGTGCCAGATGTGGCCTGAAGGTGGAAGATACTAATCATATGTTCGTCGAATGTATATGGGTCAGGGCGATATGGTGGAATGTTCTCAGATGTGTTAGAATTGATTGGAATGATGAAATCAAGACTGTGACTGATTTAGTTAACTATGTTTCCTCATGTCCGGGATCGAAAAATTGGAAGAGAATTGTACATACAATCATGGCTGCAGCTTTTTGGAGAATCTGGATTGCTAGAAATGACATGGTGTTCGAAAGAACGTTCATTCCAGTTACGAGGATGGTTTACCAAATAAAGGAAGATTCGTTTTTTGGCTTTGCCATAGGGCTAAGATCCAGTTTCCTACTTGGGAGCAGTGGATTATGTTCGATGTTCTAAGCATGTTGTAATTCTTTTTGGTGTTTGTTTTGTTCCCAGCCACTGGATGGCTCTTTATATCTATATATAAAGCGATTGCCGTTAAAAAAAGTGTGTATAGTTTGCTACATATGATATTTTTTATAGATTTCCTTTCCACCTATCTCTATATGTTGAGGCTTATACTGTACCCATTTTTTCTATGGATTTATATTAGTTTTTTACCTCATTAATTAACTTCTAATTATATTATATGAAAGAAATAAAAGGAGACTAAAATGAGCTTCAATTCAGCTTGATTTTATGAAGAGCCAGGCACCCAGAGGCGTTTTATATCCCAAAAGTCAAGGCGTTTGGTGTTACTCCCTATATTTCAAGCGTAACCGATTTTGACCCAAACATGCACGAGGCGCTGCCTCAAGGCCCTGAGGTTGTTTCACGATCACCTCAAGGTGCGCTTTTAAAATTCAGTATAAAAAGCTCACATTTCATGGTTATAAAGAGTACCTTGATGGAGACAACACTCTGCTGATCCTTGTAGGTGATAAATATTTGAGATTTTTTGGTTGGGATCACACTGTTTCTTGGGATCATTTTCGCCATCACTCCTCCAAACTGACCCGATTTAGACGCATAAATGTATACATTTTGATACCAACACAACCCGACCCATTTAGAGCCCAAAAATATAAAACTTGTCACTAACACGGCCCAACCGTTTTAGACCCATAAAGTATACTTTTTGACACCAAACTGACCTGTTTTAGACCCAAAAAGTATACACTTTCACACCAACCCAATTTGACCCGTTTTAGATCCAAAAGATATACACCGACGCTAACCCGTTTTAGACCCATAAGTAAGTTTGACAACAACCCGACCCGTTTTGAACCCAAAAAATACACTTTAAAACCAACCCAACTTGATCCGTTTTAGACCCAAAAAAATATACACCTGGAACCGACCTGTTTTAGACCCATAAAAATACAGTTTGACAACATCCCAACCCGACCCGTTTTAGACCCATAAAAATACACTTTGACAACATCCCAACTATAAATTCTACCAGTGAAATCATTTCATATGTCATTGACATACATTATGCAAATGACAAATAAGATGTCAACAGTTTCGACAACAGTTTCGTTGCTGTACTACAACCAGTAAAGCTACTATAGCTACGAAACTTTTGTCTCAGTGCAAAATGCCCAAAATTTGTTTGGCAAAATCTTTGAAAATGTACCTATTAAATAGGTGCTGATTTTGTTGGTTCAACTAGCCGATAATGGTGGTGTAGTGGTGGCCGGGTTAGAGACCACGACGCCATTAGCGGTAGGTCCAACTGGATACTCGGAAAGCTTTGAGTTATGGCTAGTCAGACAGAATGCCAAGACAATAGCAGAGTACCAGAAGATGGTCATGGAAAAGACCAACCTGGATACTCGGAAAGCTTTGAGTTATGGTACCCTAGAAGATTCTCAGGACACAGTTCCTGAGAATAACAATGGCCGTCCTCCAACAGGGCCTCGCCAGGCGGTACGTGGTGGAGATTGTGGTAGAAATACTCACGTTCAGGACCACGTCAACTTGGACGAGGAACCTGACGGCTATGAATCTGAAAACGAAGTTCAGCATGAATCTAACCGAAAGCAGCGCTCTAAGTCAGTTGCTGGCTATCATGCACGCCCAGATGACGATTTGTACAAGCCTTATCGCCCAATAACATTTGCAGAAAGATCTAAGTTCTGTGCGCGCATTGCTTTGGCTCCAATACCTCATGAATGTAAACTCCCAAGCGCCATTAGGAAGTATGACGGGTTACGTAACCCAGATGATCACTTGCATACTTTCGACTGCGCAGGAAGTTCTAAGCCATTGCTCGTCCAAGGTTGGTGTCACTTATTTGTTCAAACCCAACAGGCGCAGCCAGGGTTTGGTACGAATGTTTGCCTGTGGGAAGCCTGGTTGACTTTGACGACTTGATCAAGAAATTCAAGAACCACTTCTCGCACCTCCGAAAGCACAAGAAAGACAAAGCGCATATCCTGTTGTGCACACAGAATGACAATGGCACATTGGAGGACTACATAGTTCGTTACAACAAGGAGGCCCACCAACTGGGGTGCGGAGAAGAACTCACCAGGGCAGCGTTCATCCATTGAGGCCGCAAAAGTTTACGCGTCCTCGGAACGCTCCTTTACGCGTACAAAGAACTTCCACCACAACAACAATCATAACACGGGTCCCAGCAACAAGGGAAAGGGAAAGCAGTCCGTGTGGTCAAGAATCTCAGGTGCACCAGACGAAGGCAAGTATTCTTCTATGCATGACGCGCGCAATTATTTGAACTCCAAGCACTCGCGTGATCAGAAGACACACCCGAATAAAAACTATGATTAGACCCCGTTGTCGAAAATGCCTTCTGAAGTCCTGAAGACTGAGCAAATCCAGTTCCCAAAGCCAAGGGAACTGAGTTGTGATAGAAGAAATGTGGACATGTCAAAGTACTGTGAGTATCATGAAGACTATGGTCACCTGACGAATAATTGCTACAATTTAAAGATGGAGATAGAAAACGCAATCAAATCCGGTCAACTAGCTCACCTGGTTAAGAACATGCAGTCGAAGCCAAGAGAACATGCTGACGGAGGAGAACCCTCCCAGAAAAAGATCCGCAATCTAAACACACACCACATCCATAATACTCCACGTTATCACTGCAACATGACTCACCGCGGATATTAAAACAAGAGAGCCTTCAACACAGTAAATGATGATTCCTGGAAAGAGGCAGATGTCGTCATGCCAAGAGTCAAAGGGGGAGCCTCTTCTATAGCTCCGTTAATCATCACAAGGGTCAAAGGACATTACCGTACACGGTATATGTTTTTGGATAACGACAACACATATATCATGTACGAGCAATGTTTCAATCAGTTGGATGAAGAAGATAAGGCAAAGCTTATTCCAGCGATGGAACCTATTTCAAGTTTCATTCACGAGGTGATCATTCCGCTGGGCATGCTTACCCTCCCGGTCACACTGACGAACGGGAGACTCTCGAGAACAGAAATCTGTGACTTCATGGTCTTAC
Organism: Ambrosia x helenae; assembly: GCA_030844895.1. Lineage (NCBI taxonomy): Eukaryota > Viridiplantae > Streptophyta > Magnoliopsida > Asterales > Asteraceae > Ambrosia > Ambrosia x helenae. The sequence continues at coordinate 60,884 of JAUTDX010000839.1, forward strand.
CCATTAATTCGTCACATGATGTCTTACTGGGACGGGATGGCCTAGCAAAATTCAACTGCAATGCATCAACACCACACCAAATGGTGGGTTTCCCTACTCGGAATGGCGTAGCATTCATACGCGAAAATAAGAACTGCCATACCATTGATGCGCAGAAGCCTGCAAAAATAATGAAACCAACTGTCCGTACTGAGCCGGAAAATGGGTTATCAACCCTAAATTCCCGGATCAGACGGTTCATTGGCCCAGTAATCTCCAACACCATTCGCACTCACTTGAAGCAACTTCTCATCAAGAACATGGATGTGTCTACCTTCCCGCCAGCAGACATGGTGGGCGTTCCACATCACATTGCGGAACATAAGCTTAATGTTTATAAAACAATTGAACCAATCATCCCAAAGAAGCGCAGCATGGGGCCGAAGAAAACAAAGGCCATGAACGAGCAAGTGACTGAGCTATTAAATGCAGGCATTCTGCACAAGACACGGTACCAAACATGGGTGGCTAATCCAGTCATGGTGGGAAAGTCAAATGGCAGTTGGCGTATGTGCGTAGACTACAAAGATTTAAACAAGGCCTGTCCTAAGGATTGTTACCCACTACCTGAGATTGATCTAAAAGTTGATTCCTTGGCACTTTTCAGATTCAAGTACTTCCTCGACGCTTACAAAGGCTATCATCAGATACAAATGGCTAAAGAAGATGAAGACAAAATAGCATTCCGCACTGATACGGGTACCTACTGCTACACAAAGATGCCATTCGGTCTCAAGAACGCAGGAGCCACGTATCAATGTTTGATGGTCACCGCGTTCGTCAAACAAATCGGAGTCAATCTCGAGGTCTACGTTGACGACCTAGTCATCAAAAGCAGAGAAGAAGACCACATGTTAGAAGACATTCAAAAGACTTTCGATCAGCTTCGAAGCGTCCAGATGAAACTAAACCTATGCAAGTGTTCCTTTGGAATGAAAGAAGGAAAGTTCTTGGGTGTCATTGTTTCCAAAGATGTGTTCCGCGTAAACCAGGAGAAGATTCAAGCAATTGAATGCATGCTATCTCCATCATCGGTAAAGGAAGTACATACATTAATGGGACGTCTGGTAGCCTTGAGTCATTTCCTATCAAATTATGCTTCCAAGTCATTCCCTTTCGTGGATACCCTTAAGAATTGTCTAAAGAAATCCAACTTTAAATGGACCGCGGAAGTGGAAAGGGCCTTCAAAGAAATGAAAGAATGTTTGAGTAACCTGCCAACGCTTACATCACTGCTGCCAGAGGAGCCACTGACGCTTTACTTATCCGTCACAGATAGGGCGGTGGGCGCAGTTTTAATGTTTGACAGAAAGGGTGTACAAACCCCAATCTATTATGTTAATCGGACGTTGTTCGATGCGGAAATATGGTACTCCACAATGGAGAAGCTTGTACTAGTATTGGTACATGCTTCGAGAAGACTTCGCAGATACTTTCAGGGTCATTCCATCAACGTCTTAACTGATTTCCGAATCAATGACATCCTGCGCAAACCATAACTTTCAGGATGTCTGGCAAAATGGGCTATTGAGTTAGGTGAACACTCAATAACAAACAAGACAAGGCCATCTTTCAAGGGGTTGCTTCCTCGCAGACTTCGTTACAGAAGTCCCTGCGGACAAGATTGCCGAATGCCAACAAGAGACCTCACCCAGCCCTGCACCAGATGCGTCACAAAAGTGGGAACTGTTCATAGACGGTGCATGCAATGATGACGGGGACGGGGCAGGATTACGCCTTATAACTCCAGATGGTAAGGAATTCACCTACGCCATCCGACTTGATTTCCCGACCAGTAACAATGAGGCAGAGTATGAAGCTCTATTAGCAGGACTGCGCATCGCCAAAAAGATGGGGGCACAACACGTAGACGCCTTCATTCTATGTTAGTTGCCAACCATATTGATGGTTCTTACGAAGCAAGAGAACCCTCAATGATCTTGTACTTGGACCATACCAAGGAGCTGATGCGCAGCTTCAGTTACTGCAAAGTTAACCACATCAAGAGGAGCCAAAATAAGACAGCAGATGCATTGAGCAAGATGGCCTCAACGGTTTTTGATCACCTGGCCAAGGACGTGCGGGTAGAAGTGTTAAATCATCCATCCGTGCCTCATAGGCAAGTGAATGTAATTCAGACGGGAAAGACTTCATGGATAACCCCAATTATGGCCCATTTAACCAAGGGAATTCTCTCAGACAACAGATCAGAGGCCCGCAAGATTCAGAACAAGGCATTGCATCATCTAGTTATTGACGGAACATTGTACCGACGCTCGTATCTTGGACTACTATTACGTGGTGTTGACTCCGCAGAAGTCACATACCTCATCAAGGATATCCACGAAGGTTCTTGCGGACTACACGCTGGTCCAAGAATGGTGGTAGCCAAACTGATGAACGTGGGATATTACTGGCCCGACATGCACAGGGACGCAGTGTCAGAACTGCGCAAATACGATGCCTGCCAACGGCACGCACCAGGAACTCTTCGACCAAAGAATAATTTGGTACCAGTCACGGCTGCTTGGCCATTTCAAAAGTGTGCCATTGACCTGGTGGGACCTTTTCCTACAGCCCCCCGGCAATGTCAAGTACTTGGTGGTGGCAATTGACTATTTTACAAAGTGGGTAGAAGCCAAAACTTTAGCTGATTCATTATATATATATATATATATATATATATATATATATATTATATATATATATATATATATGTGCATCCCTAAAATTGCAAATCTAAGGATTTGGAGTATGCTCCCATCCACCCTCTACTCGGCGAAGCTTGAGTTTCGGAGTTTTTGGAATGTCACCAAGATCAGTCAACCTCTTCATCTTCAAGGGTCGCCCATCTGACGTACCTTGATCATCTAGGCGATCAGGCCGCATATTCTCTGCCGATAACAAACACCCACAGTATTCAGCTAATCGATCAAAAGCATCCGGAGGCATCCCAACGTTGGGGGAGGGGTAGAGAACTCCAGGATCCCTTCAGTGGCTACCTTCTCAGCTTTGATAAGATTGAGTGGTTGTGATGACGTCATTTATTTTGATAGTGAAGGAAGGAAAATAGAGGAAGAAAGGAGTTATTGATTTTTTGCTAATTCAGAATTATAAATATATTAAAGGCCTAAGAGATTGAATAGTAACCACCATTAATGTTTTTTGTCTTTTTCTTCTTTACTAATATATGTATATATATAGTTTCATAATACTCAACAAACATGGCTGGTGGTGGAGTGGTTTGTGTTCCGTCAGCTCTCCGGTTTGAATCTGGTTTGAAGCGTTTTTTAACACATAATGGCAGTTTTGTAATTAAATGGTTTGTGAGGGGCATTACAGTAATTTTTCTACCTAAATATATACCCATGTCTCTTCTCTCTCTCTCTCTCTCTTTGTCATTGTTATTGTCACCGCTTAACTTGTCTTTGCTTTTGGCGATCAACGTCGTCGTCGCCGCCGTTGTCGTTCACTTCTGCCCGATTTACACCGTCGTTGGTATCTTCATCGCCTTTGTGGCATCAAATGGACGCTATGTTGGCGATGGTATGACTGATTTGTTGGTATTTTAGGGTTTTCTTGGGGTTTTTTTGGGTTTTTGATTTTTATACGCTTCTTTCATCTCAGTGGTTTTGTTATTATTTCTGCTGCTGTTTGTGCTTTGTGTGTTATTTATTATGCTTTTTTTGGTGCTGTAAACACATCTACGTTTTTTTACAGTCATCGTGACTGTTGTTGCCTTTGTTTCTGACCTGAGAATGTGTTGTGAATCATTGCATGGTCATTTCTCAACCGGCTGATGTTTGTCAGTTGTGACGGCGTTGTGAATCATAATATGATCATATTGAAACTGGCTGATGTGTTGGCTTATCGTGCATGTGCTCTGATTGTCATAATCTGTGCAATTATTATTATTTAGCGTTTTTGTTTCTTTTCTTCGGCTGCTATTGCTTATTCTGGAATTGTTGTTTTCTTTTGTCTCAGGCTGTTGGGTTTGTTAATGTTTGTTGGTTTAGATTGTCGTCTGGTTGGCACGCGACATGATTGTTGTAGCCATGCTATTTATACGCGACCTATCATGGTATGATTGTGAAGAAAGATGAGATCATCTGCGTGTTGGCAAGGCAACCGAAATGGTTATGTGATTGCGTTTGCTTTCATATGGCCACGGATGCAGCCATGGTGGATTCATCCACTTTCTTTGGTCATCATATATCTGAGTTGATTTCTCAGTTTCTGAAGTAATTGAATGCTGATCGCTGTTGCTTATTCTGGAATTGTTGTTTTCCATTGTCACAGGCTGTTGGGATTTGTTAATGTTTGTTAGTTTAGATTGTCGTGTGGTTGGCGCGCGACATGATTGTTGCAGCCACGCTATTTATACGCGGGCTATCATGGTATGATTGTGAAGAAAGATGAGATCATCCACGTCTTGGCAGGGCAACCGAAATGGTTATGTGATTGCGTTTGATTTCACATGGCCACGGATGCAGCCATGGCGGATTCTTCCTCTTTCTTTGTTCATCATATTTCTCAGCTGATTTCTTAGTTTCTGAAATAATCGAATGCTGATCGCTGTTGCTTATTCTGGAATTGTTGTTTTCATTTGTGTCAGGCTGTTGGGATTTGTTAATGTTTGTTGGTTTAGATTGTCGTGTGGTTGGCACGCGACATGATTGTTGCAGCCAAACTTTTTATACGGGGGCTATCATGGTATGATTGTGAAGAAAGATGAGATCTTCCGCGTCTTGGCAGGGCAACTGAAATGGTTATGTGATTGCGTTTGCTTTCACATGGAGACGGATGCAGCCATGGCGGATTCATCCGCTTTCTTTGGTCATTTTTAATGATTGGTCGTAAACAATTCTGGATGTGATGAGTGGCGGTATTTTTGTGAGTATTTATGGAAGTGACAGGCTCTGGATTGTGGATGGTAGGTTACGAACCTGCAACCTCCATTGAGCTAATTATTTGAACAACTCTGAGCCTGATTTCTCGGTTTTTGCTGTTCAATTTGTCAGGCCTTTAATATATTTTTAAACTTTCGTTGTGTTTCGCTGTTTTTAGTATTTGCGAAATAACAGCATTAGTTGCGGTTGTTGTCTAGTAAGTGAGGCGTTTAATATACGCGCGTAACATTATTGTCACAGGTAGGCCTTCCGTACTCGGAACTGGTTCCTACCCTACCCGACCCACAAGTACTACCAATTAAAAAACGAGGGATAAGAAAAGGGAGACGACCCGGAATATGTTCAACCTTTTCGGTGGGTTATTTTGCATATGATGCTTTAATTAATTATGTGGTGCCTATGGTGTTAACGTGGGTGCGTCTTAACAGAATCATTCATGTCTGTGTCGCTTTGGCATCACGGGGTTGAAAGATGGCGTTCACTTTGACGCAACCTGCCCTGCAGCCAACATCATTTGATAATATGTATTATTATTATAATACGCTGATAATATAAATATATTAAAGGCCTAATATGTTTAACAGAATCATTCATGTCTGTGTCGCTTTGGCGTCACGGGGTTGAAGGATGGCGTTCACTTTGATGCAACCTGCCCTGCAGCCAACATCATTTGATAATATGTATTATTATTATAATACGCTGATAATAAAAATATATTAAAGGCCTAATATGTTCAACGATTATTGTGATTGATATGCAGGTTTGTCACATGATAAACTGCCGCTGCTGTTCATGGCTGCGTGGGCTTTGAATTATGGTTAGTCTATTTTGACTCTCTTACCTTAACGGTTGTTGTTATGAAGGTAGTAATCGTATCCTTTATTTTGATACGTCAATGCGGGTTGCAAAAATTGCAGTCATTTTGCTACCACAATATATACTCCTGTCTAATGCATTCATAGGGGTTAATTCATTTTGTGTGGTTTTTTGAAACTCTGTTCATCAATTATTGTGATTGATATGCAAGTTTGTCACGTGATAAACTTCCGCTGTTGCTGGTGGTTGCTTGGGCTTTGAATTATGATTTGCCTCTTTTGGGCAAAGCCAGATGAAGTGGTGACAATAATAATGAGAAAGAGAGAGAGAGACAGGGGTATGTATTCTGCTAGCAAAATGACTGCAACGATGGCTGCAATGTGTTTGCCTGAGATTGTAGTTTTTTAAAAGGAGGCTATGATGATAGGTTTCTATGTGGCTAACTAATTCTGAACAAACATGAGATGACCCATATCTTGGCGGGGCAACCGAGCTGGCCATGTGATTGCCTCTGCTTTCACATGGCAGCTGATGCAGCCATGGCGGGTTAATCCGTTTTGTTTGGTTGTTTACAACTCTGAATCTGAGCCCCTTAGTCGTTTCGCTCATTGTTTAACTATATTCTTTACTAGGTTAGAGCCCGTGGGGACCCACGGTGCAAACCCAAGTAAATTAAAACTAATATTAAACTAAGAGTTGTATTATTCAAGTTGAGTGTCCGTAAAACCAATGAATATATCCAACATAATATTAACATGCAATTCCAAAACAAACAATCAACTACCATGAAAAAAAAACAATCAAAATATCATACGTGCGTTGGTAAGTTCACATATTAGACAGTATTAAAAATAAAGATTACTAAAAAAAAGAAGGATAAAGACAATATGACGTAAAAATCAAACATTATCAAATTTCTCTTTTGACCTTGCGCTTCTTAATTTCTCGTTTTTCCAATTTGTAAACTGAAGTTCAATACCGTCAATATTCCTTACAGTTATAAGCATACCGCTTTGTTCAAGTTCCGCCATCTTAACAACTTCCTTTGGCAGACGCTAATGAAACAATAACATATAATCATATATGATGAAATATAAACTAACATATGAGTAAATTAACTTTTTGAATAAATTAGTAAGGATGTTAATATAAAGAGGAAAATAAAATACTCACAATCCGATCCCTAGCAATAATAGTGAAGTCATGATATTGTTTAGCATTTAATTTAGCCATCATCTTTTGAAAGCGGTAATATCCTGTATCACTGTCCTTGACATGACGAAGTTCTTCTTTTGAAATTATAGTTTGATAACCTTCAAACCCAAAAATCTTTAGCTTAACCTTTAGTTAATCAACTTGATGAAAAACCATCAGGTATGGAACGAAAGGCAAGCTTTTGAATAAATCTGACTAACCGTTAATAAAAACAAAGTGGTTTTCAATTTTTTCGACAATCACTTTCTTCTCAATCACATCATTCAAAAACACTGATATATCCTTGTTTTCCAGTTTGTCGTAATTCATGTATTTTGCAAATGAATCAGGAATGACCTGCAAAGATAGTGAATAAGTAACTGTATATGACTAAAATAATTATATCCTTTAACTAATTGGAAAAAACAATACCAAGAAGTAAGGTGTATCTTGGTAAACGCGATGTGCAAATAACTCAGCATGTCGTTTCTCGTTATCTATAGGTGAAGCAATTATATATTGATGTTGTTCTTTTGGAAATCATCAGAATAATTCCATTCAGTACCAAGGGGGAAAACATCAAGCTGATAAGTATGTGTATCATATGGGGTAAAAACCAACAAATCTCCTTGATTCAGTTGTAGTTCCTCAACCATCGTCATCCAACCTTCGGAGAATACTGGTTCATTATTCTGTGTAGGAATCAACGAAATAGGAAACAAAAAAGAAACGACATTACAAACAAAAACTATTCATTATCCCATAAAATTATGAAACCCATGCGCCTTCAACGCCTTCTTGTGCTTTTTCCCGTTAACATGTGCATTCAAGTTAACTTGGCTTGTGCATTGAACATTGCAAAGACCACAGTAAAAGACATCTTGACCAACAACATGTGCAACCTATACAAAAATAAATTAAGAAATAAGTTACTTAATTTTACGTAGATATATATTTATATCTATTACCTTTGAGCGATGTTTTTTTCCGTTGAGATGGTCGGCATATTGATCATTGTCAAGACATTGAACATCGCATACTTCACAATAAGTAACTTCGTTAAGCACTGCGCCATTGGCTAACATGTGAGAGAGTTTAACATCCATGACAACCTATAAAATCAAAACAAAGTTTCATGAGTCTTCCAAAATTATATAAAACAAAATAATCGTACACGTTATTCATAAGTTAACAATAAATCTCAATCAAAGATTCTTAATTGACCAAATAAGCATCAATGGCTTGTAATCTTATGAGCAGCTTTGTATAAAAAAAAGACAACATTAATAATAATAGTATAGAAAAACAAAGATAAAAAGGTGACTTGCACTAACCTGTTATGGAGAATGAACAATATTCAATTAATGGAATAATAATGGACTATTGCATGTGATTTCGATTCTTTATATAGATCTATGATGTCTCTGTTTTTTTGTAAAGTTTTTAAAAATTAGGTAATATATATTTTCCGAAACCCTTAACAAAAATATATTAACAAAAATTAGATGACTAAAGGTGAATGGAATATTCTTTGTGATCTATGCTTTTTTAGATAGATGTTACGACTAATGATTTTTTTGTAAAGTTTATTAAATTAAGAAATATGTATTTTCGGAAACCATTAAAGAAAAATATATTAACAAAAAATATATGAATGAATGTTAATGTATTAAATTAAATATTAAAAAAAAAGAATTCAAATAAAAATTGTATTATTGAAGTTGTATGTACATAACTTCAAAGATGATAAGTAAAAAAATGCATCAAATTTTTTTTACCTTATTCATAAAGCTTGAAATACTTATTTATACACGACGTTGGATGTTTTGTTCGTCAGTTCACCATCTTCATCCAGTATAGCTATCTTCAGTCCATCTCGACTTCTTACCCTTGATAGCGCAACATACAACTGGTCGTGCGAAAAAACTGGATCCTTCAAATACAACTCAACTCTCGATAACGATTGTCCTTGACTTTTGTTTATCGTCATTGCGAAAGAAACAGCAAGTGGGAACTGTCTTCTGTTAAATTTAAAAGGAATTTTCTTATCCGAAGGGGATAAAGTAATTCTTGGAATAAACGTTCGCATTCCAATGTTGCTTCCTGAAATGATTTTGGCTTCAATTACACGTTTTCTCATTTTCACAACTTGTAACCTTGTCCCATTACACAATCCGTTTTTTTGATCAATGTTTCTGAGTAACATTACAGGAACACCAACTTTCAAAACCAGACGATGGTTTGGTATTCCAGAAAACTTAAGACCATTCAGCACATCGGGAGAAACTAATCTTTCATCAACATGTTCATTTACATCTTCGGACTGACAAACACTGTCTGAACTAAGATACTCAACTTCGTCACCTGGAAACATTGAATGTAATCTATCATTAATTTCTTGGACACTTCATTCAACGGTGCCAATATAGCTCGATCTTGAAAATAATCCGGGATGTTGATGTTATCCACAAGTGACGGACACACAAAGGATATCAAATCAGAGACAGGATCCGAAGATTGAGAAATAAGTAAGTCATCAGGTATCTCAATAACATCCTGATCATCACTTATTGGATCCACCTTTCCTTCTCCTATATCCAGAAGCCAAGATGCAAAGTTTTTAGTTTCCTCGATATCAGACTTGGAGGTTCCTGAAAGCAACCACATATTTTTGGTTAACTCTAAAACAACGCATCTGTGCCAAATGTATGATGAACTTAAAGAGGCATTAACAATGTCATGCCTAGTTCCATTTGGTACAACTGGTAGAATTTGTCTAAAGTCACCCCCAAACACAATAACCTTTCCACCAAATAACAAATCAGACGAGTCATCAGCATGAACAACAAATACATCTTTTAAGCTTCGATCTAGTGCTTCAAAGGCATGTTTATGAGTCATGGGTGCTTCATCCCAGATAATCAAATCGGTTTTTTTAAGCAGTTGTGCAACATCACCGTTAGGTGGTATGTAACACATAGAATCTTCAGTTAGGTTTATAGGAATATGAAACCTGGAATGTGCTGTCCTACCACCTGCCAATAGCAAAGATGCAATACCACTCGAAGCAACATTCAAAACAATCTTTCGTTTACATCTTATGGATGAAGCTAGTGTCTTCCACAAGAACGTTTTACCAGTACCACCGTAACCATAAACAAAAAAAAACTCCTCCTTTCTTCTCATCGACAGCTTTCATTACACAGTTATAAATATTTTTCTGTTCATCTGTTAAAGAAGCGAACTGAGTATCAAATTCTTCAACCAAATTGTTTGTGTCATATCCCAACTCCTCACAAATAAGACGATTGTCTAATGATGATAGAAACTCATTCTCGGGATATGGCATGCCTACGAAATGTCGTAGACTGGAACTATTACGCAGTAAGAACTTCTCAATATCAAGTAAAGCTAAATTCTTAATTTCATCTTCCGAAAGAATCAAATCTGAAAAAAAATAAAATAAAAAAATGTGTTGGAACCAAATATATAATATAAATTAACATATAAAATAAATAATTGCATATGTACAAACCATCAAAATACTATAATTAAGATTCCTAATAATTATTACTCATTACTATTTACTATATGTAAAAGTATATGTAAAAAAAATGGAGAAATTATAAATTAATAATATATTAAAAAATTGAAAAACCTGGACAATTTGAATCTATTCTCCTCTTGCGTAAAATATCATCAGACAAATGCTTCCACGTTTCCTCCCACACAATGTCAGGTCTGGACAAACTGTTGGACACTAATAGAGTTGCAAATAAGTTCCTTAAATAGGGCCAGAACCTGCAAAAGCTGCTTCCTTTATTGCTTCAACATATTCTGTATCATTATCCAAGAGACCCATAGCATAGCATGCATCCCTAAAAGAGGACTGTACTTTTCCATTAACTTTAAGAATATTTTCAAATGATGTTGGTCCCTTAACCTTATTCAAATGAATTCTCAAAAAATAAGCTTCGCCAACAGAAGCAGGAACTGAATGAATTCGACCAATTGACTTTATTCTTTTTCTATGGTCCCATTTCCTCTCTTCTGCTTTCCAAACATATTGTGAAGGGAATTGGATGTAAGTTAGCTTCTTTGCATTGTCATCATTTTTGTTGCGTTCCATCCAACCCAAAAACATAGATGAAGCACAAGAGGGTCTATTCAGAACATCGTCAATGTCCTGCATAGGATCGAAAACAATTCTTTGTTCACCGGGTAGATGAAAAGGTAATCTCATTACAGGAGGTGTTCTGTAATGAATATCATATGCGAATATTCTCCATGAAGCCTCACACGCCGAAATATAACGACAATCATAAAATCCTTTCACTTCATCAACCACCGTGTCTTCACCCGGTACTTTCTTGCTTTCCACAAAATTAACAGTAACTCTATCTGGACCCTTGTTAATGTACTTAAATAAATATTTAATGGATCCAGCTTGGTTACACCATTCAACGTTGATATGTGCCTGGTATCTTTTAAGAAGAGACTTGTTATATGGAACGACATATCTGTTATCTAACTGCTCACCCGACTTTTCTACAAACGAACCATTATCTCTTCGTCTATACAACGCATAACCATCATTATCGATAGAGGTTTCATGCTGAAAATTCTTTGGGAAGTTTTTTGAACATTTGTCATTGACCATACACGGACAACGCATGTTCAAAGGTCCACAAGGACCGTGAATCATAAACTCACGTACAAGTTCATACAATTCTGACTCCTCATCTTTATTTGGTATCTCAGCTGAAATGAAGTTGTCAATATGGTCAACTGTTGGAAGCTTATAACCAGCGGCCATGAACAAACAGATGTGTGCATGCGGTAATCCACGTTTTTGAAACTCAACCGTGTATACAACTGCAAAGTATTGGTAGCAAACAAAATAAAATAAGTTATAAAGGTTAAAAAAATAAATAAATAATGTTCTAATAAAATAAACTTCATGTATTCGTACCAGCTTCAACAGTTCCAAATAAGTGTTTATCTTTCAAGTCTTTAATTATCGAATCAAGTTTAATTTTAAACAACCTGCATAAAATGTCTGGCCTATCTTCTGGTCTAAGAGTGGTGTCTTGAAGATATCTTCTCATCTTTGGCCATTTAGGATTACAAGTAATTGTAATAAAATAGTCAGGGTATCCATACCACTTGCATATTGCCATTGCGTCTAGATAATTTTGCATCATATATCTAGCGCCACCTGTAAAAGAAGATGGAATAATAACTCGTTGACCCATGCTTGATGTCTCTGTTTGTCCTTCTTCTCTTTGTTTGCTTATGACATTATACTTCTCACTCCTAAGAAGGGTTTGCTTACCCTTAATGAAATTTAATCTTTCCATTTCAATCATTGTATATGAATCAACTATAAATTGCTATAAAAGTCTCCTTGCATTAAGAATTAGGGAGAATTCGTTACTCCTATCTTGAATCCTATAAGCAAAAAACTCCCTCATTGTTGTACTTTCATGTTTTTTGTTTTTTTTATTTGAAGATGAGCTCCCATCTGGTAAGATAACATTTTTTTGACGGTCATCTTTTTTGTTTTTTGAATTTGAAGATGAGCTTTCATTTGGTAAGGGAACATTGCTGTGAAGGATGTCAATTCTATATCCATCGTCACCATAAGGAAGCAACAATGGATACTGAAGAGCAAGATACAACGGATGTAACTCACTAACTCTTTTTAGCTTTCCGTCAATGGTCTGCACGATAATATCACGTTTATCTGTTTCTTCATTGAGGTCACCAATTATCAATGCAACAACTTCAGAAACTGTGGGCAGGTTGTATGTTCTACCATCCTCTTCCCTCATTCCGTTTAATCGAAGCTTGACTTGTGCATCAGGATTCTTCTGAAAGCAATCTCTCGCCATTCTATAAGATTTCACCAAGGAGTTTTTGTCATCCAACATTTTTTTCAATTCTTTTACAGTTTGAAACTCAAGCGCCTTTTCTGATGAGTCATCCTCGTCTGCATCACTATAAATAAGATGAATGTATTAGATTGAAAAGCATTTGGGTATGTATACCATTCGAAACAAAAGACATTGAGAAAAAAAAACATACCCAACGACATTGATTCTATTCGAAACTTCATTTTCAGTATCATAGATGTATAGCTGAGAGAATACTGGATTTTGTCCATGTTATGGTAAAAGATTTCCAAAAGCATGGTAGTTCTCACCACTTATACGATAGATGAAAGGAGCATTACCATGATTTATAGACTTATCAATTTTTCCACCCATGGAAGTAAATGCAAACATAGAGTTGAACCGTCTTATGTTCTTTAAAAAGAATTTGCTTTTAGAATCAACTCCATTAAAATGCTCTTTATAACTTTTCGGTGCCTCCTTAAAAGGAGGAAGCAAAACTTTTCCATAACCACAACATAGAGAGAAATTTTTTTTAGCACCACTTCTTTTATGTCCTCTTGTAGATTCACAACTCCACAATCTTGCATTACAATCAATCATTGACAAAATATTCGTAATTGATTAACTAATTTATCATTGAAAAACCATATTCCTAACAGCATGACATTAATTTGCATTTTGAATTTACAGATTTTTCGTTTATTTATTAAGGAATTAGAATTACTGATTGATTTATTTAATGTCATTAATTAGATGACAATCAATCATTGACAAAATATTCGCCATTGATTTCTGAATTGATTAAGTAATTTATCATTAAAAAACCATATTCGTAACAGCATGACATTAATTTGCGAACATATATTTGAAAGGATATTGTTTTTTTTAGAAAATTCTAACAACTTATTACATTTATTTATAGTATGAATCAATGGAGATATCATGACATTTAGTGGTGATTGCAAATAATAGGACAACATGATGTAATCACTTATTGAACCAATCGAAGATGTGCATCTTCATATGATTAAGGAATGGAGATATTGTCGCATTTAGTGATGAATACACAGCTTCTTCAAAGTTCGATATTTGTAACTTTCTTGTAATGGCTTATTGAATCTCATATCTTTCGTAATTGATAAATTATATGACATGTCTTTCGTAATTGATTTCCAAATTAGTATTATTATTTGACTGTATTGAATGTCATTTAAAAGACAATAGATTTTAAATGGCATAGTATTGGGAATTGATTTCGGAATTGATAAGGAATGGTTATAAAGTGGAGAAAAATTAGCAAATGTACTGATGCTGAATTGATTACTAACTTGTAATTTCAAATTGATTATTCCAATTTAGGCAATACGCAAATGGCAATAGTATAATTCCTTTCTTGATCTACGGCCATATTTTAAGTAGTTAATTAAGGAATTAGCAATTCTATTTATTCAAAATGTCTTTAATGTCATTAATTAGGCAAATAAACATAATTATAATGGCATAACCAATAGAATTGATGCATTAGTATGTACCGAGATATTTTAAGGAGTTGATTAAGGAATCTTCAATATTTATTGAAAATGTCTTGAATGTTATTAATTAGGCAATATTAATAATTATAATCGATTAGGAGTTGATGAAGGAATTATCACTCTCATTAATTAGGCAATATTAATAATTGTCGCTTAGGAGTTGATGAAGGAGTCATCTTTTATAAATTTTTGATTTTGTAACTTACTATTAATAATTAGATTGACTTAAAATCAATATCATTAATTTGATATAATTAAATGATAGATTTTTCGTTCATGATTAAGGAATTACAATTATTATTTGAATGTAATTAATGTCATTAATTTTACAAATGATTTGAAACATGGAATTCAATAATTCAAATGCAAATGATATTAAATAAGGTATAAACCTCATGAAGAATTCAAATAAATTACATTAAAAACAAATAAAATAACCAACGTTTTAAATTTCTACATCAATGACTTCTTGTGGTGCAACCCTAGTAACAAACAGCTTGTGGTTTCTGAACACCATTTGAAGACGCAATAGTCACCAACGGTAATATCTTCTGATGCTAGCAAATCAGCCCATCCGATTACAGTAAACCTTAATGAAACAATAAAGTTGTGTAAATATATAAAAAACGGGTACGTTTTTATAATTTAAGAAACGGAGCTGGAACGTAAATGTTGAAATTGGAAAGAACGAACCTAGCGACTTCAGAAACAATCTCTACACCCACTTGTGCATACCACGAATACCCATTTGTAAATTTAATCTTGATTTTCAATGATTGATTTAAATTGGCCAATTCAGCAATCGTATTAGGAATTATCTGCATAACATAAACAAATTAAATAATGTAACAATAAATAATATCTAGATGAATAAAAGATTTAAAACAATAACCTTACAAAAACAATAAACGTACCAATTCATTTGTAATAGTGCATCCAAAACCAGGTAAACCATCGTAGTTGGTAACTTGAACTTGTAAGTGATCTAGACAAGCTGGTTGTTGCAAAACATTGCTATCTTCTTATAATAAGTTGTTAGTAAGAACTTTGAACAACCTCATTTGACGACCATTCTTGTTAAAAGTAATAACATTAAAACGGTTGTAATCTTTTTTTCAAAATAAATTAAATCACCAATCTGGAGACGAAGGTCGCTTATGAATTTGACCCATCCATTACAAAAACAAAAGTCAAGACCAATCTTCTTTATTGTCACGTTCCAATGATGTGTATCATCTACATGCATGATCATTGGCACATTAGGGATTCCATCGGGATAGTGTTTATAAACAAAGGAATTAGGTATTACCTGAAAGTATAAGTAACGTAATAAGATGGATAATTAATATAGAATTCGGTATTATATAAAAAACATGTAGGAAAATAAAAAGTTGCAGATTAATAATGCTTACCATAGGTGTTGTCAATTCATGTTCAATCATTTTACAAAATGAGTTGTCCAATTGCATTGAAGGAGAATGATTGTAATGTTTCATCATAAAGGTATTTGGACTAACAAATTCGAAAATGATGTAGAACATTCAAAAGCATAAATCATGAACCACCTTAGACCAACCATTGGTAAAACAAAATACATCATCTATCAATTCTAATAAAACCAACCAAGATTGTCCTTTGTATGTGGCCAGTTTAACGACATTGTTGTGGACGTTTTTAGAGACCAAAAATGTGTTCATAACTGTCGGCAATGTCTGGATTAAACATTAAGACAAATGTTAACACAATTAATAATCAGTTTCTTCAAGTTAACAAAGATAATTATGAATAGGAAAATTAGAATCATACCAAAACTTTTGAGGAAGGGTCATGCATGACTTTGAAGAATTGCCCTCCTTTGTGATAAGCCATTACCTTATATTTATCTTTGGATGATACTCCTTAATCAAATGAGAAAACATCCAAACGTTAGAGGTAAAGCAACAAAGTAATAACATAATAATTCTGCTTTCAATGTTATAAGTCGATAACATGGAGTAAAGCAAGAAAGTAACAAATAAACATTTATGCCTTCTCTGTTATAAGCCGATTTATACAATAAAATCATCCACTTGAATCGGCCAATTATTAAAGGAAGATTAAAGAATGAATAAAAAAGCCGATTCATGTGTTTTCAGATTCAAGAATGTAAAATCACTCATTTGAATCGGACAGTACACACTAACCATTTATATATCGAACATAATCAATAATGCAAAAAAAATTATGGATGTGCGATGGTATGTTTCAATAGAATACATACCTAGAATCAAGAATGCAAAAGAAGAAGAAGGATGAATGTTGGTTGGAAGATTTGTTAGAGAGTATGATGGAAGAATGTAGTGTTGATATTATGTTTAGAAAAGAGTATTTATAGTGAGTTAGTTGGAGCTCCATATACAATATGGATACCTCAAACACTCTCTAAGGGCTCCATTCAACCCAAGTTAACCTCAATTATTATATAGATAGATTTTCATACGTCAATGATGGCTACAATGTGTTTGCCTGAGATTGTGGCTTTTTTTAAAAGGGGCAGCAACCGTAATTAATGTTGTTCAGATGATAATAAGTGTTTTTGTATTAAGCTTTTGCTTTTCAAACGTGATTGTTTCTATTGTCTGGAGGTTCGTTTGTTGCTTAGATAGTGTGTTGGCCCGGGTTCGACTCCCTTGGCTGTTATAGGGTGTTGTTATTGCCAAGCGTCATCGGCAACATGCATGTGTTGTTATTATATAAAGACCCACGATATTTTTTTTTAAAACTTTCGGTTCTTCTCTTCTGCTACTGATGGCCGTTTCTTCATTGTAAGTTTCTATGTGGCTAACTAATTCTGAACAAACATAAGATGGCCTGCGTCTTGGCGGGGCAACCGAGCTGGCCATGTGATTGCCTCTGCTTTCACATGGCAGCGGATGCAGCCATGGTGGGTTAATCTGTTTTTTCGGGTTGTTTACAATTATGAATCTGAGCCTGTTAATTCATTTGTGATTTATAAACTTTTACCCTATCTTTGTTAATTATCTACTGCTCGCAATTGGTAATTAATGATTTTGGCTATGATGAGTGGCAATATTATCTTGAGTATTCATGGAAGCGACATTCTTTGGATTGTGGATGGTAGGCTACGAACCTGCAACCCCCATTGAGCCAGCTATTTCAACAATTCTGAGCCTGATTTTTAAATTTTAACTGTTTTGTATTTATTTGTTTATTTACTTTCATTGTGTTTTGCTTCATTTGTTACATGCAATACTCAATTTGAATGATTGTAATTGATGCATATTGACCTTCATATATGTCAATTACTTTGGATTGAACAATAAGTAGCTGATTTCTCGATTTCTTGATTTTTTATTTATTCTTTTATATATTTTCATTGTGTTTTGCTTGCTTTATTTCATACGATAATCTATTTGAATAATTGTGATTCATGTATGTTGGCCTTCATATATCTCAAGCGCTTAAAGTTCAAGAAAAAAATAATTTACTTTAATATATAATAATTTTTTTTCTTTGTATTTTTAGGTAACATTTATGTTACATGACTACACATTTTGAGTATCCTTACCTACTATTGTATTTCCTATGTCACCCAAAAAGGTATACACCACCAGTTTTTTGTTAAAAGAAGGGCTTCAAACATAAATCAGAAGGAAAATAACTTTGAGATGTCGTCTGAGGTGATTTGCCTTCTGATTTATGCTTGATGTCCTTCTTTTCATCAAAACATGGTGGTGTTTCCCTTTCGGTGACATAGGAAACACATGCTGCGTTCATTCATCGTACCAGCTTAGGCTTCGTTTTCTACATGTTTAAAAAAATTAGCACCTGGTTTATAGCGTTCTTCCATTGGTTTGTCCAGTTCTTCTATGCCCAACTCCATAATCATATTGCGCATTCTGTTCAGCTTTTGCTTTTGAATCAGGGACTGGCTCATCTTGAAAGCGTCTTTTGAGAATGAGCTCGTCCTTGATATAAAAATAAAGGTGGTTCCAAAAATGCTCTAGGATTGTGAACATGGGCAGAAAGCAAATGGCTAAACTGATGAAAGGACGTCATAAACCAGGTGATATTTTTGTTACATATAAAAAAACATAGGCTACGGCTGCTAAGGTGGGCTAACACAACATGCAATAAAGTAGGGGATTAAATCCCATATATTTTCGTTTCTGACTTTTGTGGCCTGTAGCTATGATGAGTAACAAAAACTTCGAGAGAATTCGTGAAAATGGCATGCTATGGATAGTGGATGGTAGGTTATCAACCTATAACCCCCATTCAGCCAATAATTTTGATAACTCTGAGCCTAATTTCTCCTTTATTTTGTTCCTTATTCATTTAGTTTCACTATGTTTTACCTATTTTCTTGCAAAATAGGGTTGCAAAGGTGATGTAATGTTGCGTTTAACCAATTGCAACACCATTTGTTACAAATAAGATGTTGTATGTTTTTTTTAATGTTCATTATCTAGATAACAATGTCTGTTTTGGCGATGATGACAACATGTCTGATTGTGTGGCAGTTGCCATGACAGTCTGCAGTTATGCCATATTTCTGTTACAAACAGTTGACACGTAGACTGAGCTTATTCATACAAGATGATGCTCCATTCGCCATGGCCATCATCATTTTTTGCCTTCTAGGTGTATATTGGATTTTATGCGGTGTAAAAATATTTATTACATTAACCATCATTAATTTACGTGTGGCTATGATGATTTTATAGAAACGAAATAATATAGCCTTTTGTACGCTACACGATTTTCGTATTTGAGCCTAACAACAACCGGCGTCAATCCCAGATGCAAAAATTCAAATCCTTCGAGGCTGCTGAAACTAGGAAATTTGAAGGTGACGCAGCTTATCTTACGCTATTCTAAACTTCCGCTTCTTTTTGTAGTTGTATACTAAACTTCCATTTCTTTCACATTATAGATGCCGAACTACCAAGCCATGCGAGCCAGCTATCAAATCCATTTCTCATACTTTCAGTTCGGCTAAATGTAAAGGTGCCACATAAACACAAAAGGTAATCACTCTACTTCTTTTCTTTGTCTTCTTTTTCTTATCTATGTTACCTTATTAAGGAGGAGACATGTCTAGAAAAGTAATTATACACACATTTTAAGATGAGATGTCAAGAGACTCATGCTTTAAACACTATATGTCATGTAAAAGTTCCCCATAATACCCCTTATTGCATTATCCACTTGTACTATAACCTAAAAAATGAGTTAGGCATATCCTTTACATGAGTGTTTTAATGCAAAAATACACACACCCTTTATCCCTCCCCACATATAACCCCTTCATAAATTTCTTTAAAACACAAATAAAACCCTTAATAAATTTGATAATTCATGATAGCAAACGATTTACACCATCCAGCGATGCTGCTAAACTTACTAGATCATTGAATCGGCGTTCTGTCTTAATTCAACAATCTTGAGTTGCTCAACTTCATGATTTCCGCATTTAATTCCTCAATTGAAACCGCCAAATACATGAATTCCACCTTTAATTCGTCCTTACAAATATAACTAATCAAGTTACCATCCTATATACTCTGGATTTGAGATCATCCTTTATTCTCCTTCATGAATCAGGTTAGGTTTTCTTTTCTTTTTTCTGTGCTATTTTTTTTCTTTTCTATATTGGCCTTTACACATCTAAAATGATTACACTAATATCATGATGTTGGAATGTATTGATGGGTTTCTTTAGTTGAATATAGGGTTTTGATGGATTTCTTGATTTGGTTTGTAGGTATTTCACTACAATTTCGGAAGTGTAAATATCAATTTCAATGGGCTTCAATGCTAGCTTTAATTTTTGCCTCTCTACCTTTAAATTGAAGGGTGTAAATCATTTGTCTCGCATTCCAGGCCTGTTTCCAGCCCCGCTATTAAGATCTCGGAAGTGGAAGTCAGTTCGACACATTTGCAAACGACTGCATTTGGGTATTATCAGGTTTGAATTTTGCTCATCTCTTCTCCCTGTAATTTGGCATTTCTTACACTCTGTTTTTCTAGAATATGCAGATTTCTTGAATTCACCTAAGTGGCATTCAAATTGGGCTTCCATTATAAATACCTAATTGAGCAATTTTGTGATTTGTTATATAATCTTATGATTATATGGCTGAATTTAGTCCGAATTTGCATTGTTTCGCTGTGTTTAAATTATGAATACAATGTGCTCGCTGAAATTTTGTGTCACGACTGTTGACCTTAGGTTCGTTTTATTGAAGTTGACGTACCACACTTCATGTGTATAGTTTGATTATTTTGTCCTTGAATATAAGACTTTTAATGGTTTTAAATTATATAATTCAATAAGGATCTGGAAACACTTTGTTCAAGCCAATATAAGCCCACTCCTATTCTAGGTAATAATTTTGCTCTTTTTTTCACTTTTGGTATGAGCAACAGCAACAACAACACCAAAGTCTTACATTAGATAAAATACAACAGTTAATTGAAACCCAATATTGAGCATTTTTGAAAAATTATGCAATTATAAAAGTTAACTTTAGGAGTTCTACTTTCATTGTTTTAAGGTGTGGAGGCTCAGTCTGGGATAATTTGGCCCATGGCAAGTTCTTGAGGTTATTGTCTATGTTACTGGAAAATACATACATGAAGGTGAATGTTTGCTGAACATTCTAGAAGGTCATGGGGTTCTTGAAGTTGACATACCTACATATGAACCCGTCTCAAGTTTAGACTATGTTCATGATCTAGACTATGTTCTTATATGATAGTATGAATATAAACTATAATATGACAGTAAAATTATAATTAGTGTGCTAAATATTAAATAACAAAAGTATGAGATTTATTGCATTTGAATAAAGATCGACCATAACACCTCTTAACCCATTTCTAACTTAGCTAAAAGTTATAATTATATATATTCTAATTACCAAAAATTTTTCTTGTACTTTATGCATAAGATATTGTACGTTACTATTTAACTCCGTTAAGTTACTATTTAGTTTAACGGAGTTACTATTTGATTCCGTTAAGTTACTATTTAGCTTAACGGAGTTACTATTCAACTCCGTTAAGCTACTATTTATTTCCGTTAAGTTACTATTTACCTTAACGGAGTTACTATTTACCTCCGCTAAGTTACTATTTACCTATGTTTTTTAAATTTTTTTTACTCAACTCCGTCAACTACTATCCAACTCTGCCAACTTAACGGAGTTACATAGTAAACTTAACGGAGTTACATTGTAAACTTAACGCACCGAGAACGGTTCGGCAACGCGTTACTATTCAAAGTAACTTAACGGAGTTACATAGTAATCCGTTAAATTATATTTAACTCCACTAAGTTACTATTTAACTCCATTAAGTTAGTATTTAACTCTGTTTTTTTTTTATTTTATTTACTCAACTCCGTCAAATACTATCCAACTCCGCCAACTTAACGGAGTTACATAGTAAACTTAACGGAGTACCGAGAACTTCGGCAACGCGTTACTATTCAACGTAACTTAACGGAGTTACATAGTAAACTTAACGGAGACTTACATAGTAAACATAACGGAGTAGCGAGAACGGTTCGTCAACGCGTTACTATTCAACTCCTTTAATATTAACTTAACGATAGTAACTTAACGGCGTTACTATTCAACTCCGTTTACTTTGCGCCTTTTCGCCCGCATGTATACAATGGCCGTTGCATGTTGTAACCCGCCGCGCGGAGCAACGCCCGCGGGCCTCATTGCTAGTTATTATTAAGGTAATCACTCTACTACTACTACTACTGCTACTACTGCTACCACTGATGCTGCTGCTGACCACTACTACCACTACTACCGCGACCGCGACAGCGACAACGACGACGACCACGACCACGACGACCACGACCACGACCACGACGACCACCACCACCACCACCACCACCACCACTATTATTATTTACTTATCTCTTATGTAACCATTGTTTAGCAGGTGTATTAAACTTAAAAGAATGTAGCTCTTGATCACATAACCAATATGAGCTTCTCAAGACCACTTGTCAGAAAAACCGTTAAAGATTAATTTAAAGAGGTTTTACGTATTACCTTTAGATTCGAAGTACAATGAAAGAACATGATGTTGAAGATTTGAAGCAAAAGAACAAAGAACTCGAGGGAAAGACCGGAGCGATTAAGGCGGTTGTAATTGATCCAAACTATGTGAAAGATGATAGCGAGGCTCCTCTTGAGCTGATGATTGTGGATTTTTACTTCTTACGCATTGAAGAGAATGAACTATTATAAGTAGCAAAGTACAGTGTTTATATTTTGAAATTTGTTATCATTGTTTTGTTCTTAGAATTGTGTAGTTTGGACTTAACATTTTTACTTTATAACATTCGTCAAATTAATAACAATGTTAGATATAAATGACTGGCAAACCTATATGTAAAACGAATTTTTAAAGGCGTGCAACGCGCGCCGTGGTTCACACTAGTTTACCTTATATAGGAAGTAACGCACATTCCATTAATTACCATTAATGGAAATGCACTTGATTAACCCTAGTATGGTGACAGTGGTAACGTCAGCAACTGACAGGAGCCGCCACACTTGTCAATTCACTAATAGAGGACGTCACCCTACGTCTGACACCAGGTGACAATATTTCCTGTTGATGTCAGCTCATAATTACACTATGCGCAGCAAGTAATACTTGAAGACACAAAGACACTGTCATCCACGAAATTACACAAAGTCAAGATTTTTCCAAATATTACAAGCGCTAAAGTAAGAAGTAAGATAGTAAAATAAAATCAATTGTAATCTGTGATATCAAGGTATGTATCCACCTCATCCTTGACAGCAGCTTCATCACACGTAACACCACTAGCAGCTGCGGAGGAAGACCCACCTTCCCCGCCAGCCATAGCTGCTTGTCTCTCCTCTTCCTCCCTTTGGCTCTTCTCTTCAAGCTCCGCCCCCAAACGTTCAGACTCCTCGAAGTATGCGCGTACCTCCCCAACAGGATCTTCTGTCTTAAGACATTGATCAACAAGTTCAAACACGTCGAAAGTGAGCACTTGAAACTCCTCCTGCGCGACTATCACTTCTGCTTAAGGGTGAGCATTTCGTGGTTCGGACCCACAAGAACCTTGGACCCGACCCGCGAGAACCTTGAACTCGAACTTTTTTAAATATATGGGCCGGTTTCTGGTTCTAGATTTATATGAATTATCGGTTCCGAGTCGGGTCGGGTCCAAACCCACGGTTCTAATATAAGAACCAGAAGAACCGTTTGTATTTTAATTAGAACATAACTTATTAATAGATTGATAATAAAAATGATCCAATAGATATGTTTTGTTAACGCAAAAAATAAAAAAAAATTATCTTTTTTAGTCTTTTCACTATTCTTATTACGTGTTATTGTAATCGATTTCATGTGATGTTAATGCAATATTAAAAATATTATTTATAAGAATATCAATGTATTTTTCTTGAAATATTTTTCGGCTTGATGTATATGCATAGTTGCGATATATTATATAATATATATTATATCCAAATTTGAAGTAAATATTTATGTTTGTCGCTCCGATGTGTGTATATGTGTGTTTGTATTTATGATGTATACATAACAGATTCACATAATGTTTTAGGTGATAAGAATGACAAAATTGTTACGAAAACTTAAGTCGAGAAACGAAAAATGACTTAAAAAATGAAACTCGTGTGCTATTGTTAGAACCATATGGAAGAATTCTTTAACGAGCATGGTAAAAGAATAAGAATATTTAATAATCTAAAAGTGGCTATTACATTAAAAGGTTATAGAGGGTCAGACCCTTTACCCGACCCATTAGAACCTTTAGGACCCGGAACCACATTGCCTTTAAAGGTTCGGTTCGTGGTTCCTAATTTCAGCAATAAAAGGGTATACAATTCTGGTGGGTCTGGGTCGGGTCGGGTCGGTTCCGAACCCCTTGCACAGCCCTACTTCTGCTTCATAGGGTTTGCCATAATATGCGCCATCCTCCAGCTTCAAGTCGGCGTCATGGTGATAGAAACCTTCGTTGAAGCCCAACTGAAGTCCATTCCTCATTGAAGCACCACCAATCTTCGCAACAGCATCCCCAAATTTGGGTTCGTTCCAGACACGCTTGAAAATCTGCAAAAAATTCCAAAGTTTCAAACAGGAAAATATCGCATAAGGCGGACTCATTAATGAAACGATACTTACCCCCTGGATACCTTGCAGAGCCATCTGTGTCTGTTACAGATTCACCTCCAACTGAACACGCGAAGAGTCTAACAATGTCTTTTCCTCTTCCAAGCGGTTTTTATCCTTCACAAGAGATTCATTCTGCGACTCCAACTCAGAAATTTGAGAAGTGGCATTCAACAACGCTTGATGCTGTTCATTAAACTTCATTATGGTCTCCGACAGTTCAGCTTGTTTGGCATCGTAGGCTTTGCGCCTCTCCTCAGCTTCCTGGGTCATCCGAGCAACGTAATTTTTGAGTTTCTCCATAGCGGCGCGACCGCGCTCAATCTCCACATTAGTCCGTTCACGGGACTCCTTCCAAAACTTCGCCGAATCCGCCTTGTCAGTTTTCAGCTTCCTCACCTCCTCTTCCGCAGCGCGGGCCCGCTGTCTGTACTGCTCAACCTCGGTTTCATATCAGCACACGCATGCTGAATCTCTTCTTCTCTACGCTGTAGAGATTCCTGTGAATCCTTCAAACTTTGCCACGCACGCAAGAATTCATCCTCCTGCCGAATCAGAGAACTAAAGCCCCCAACATGCAGGGCAGGGTTCATGCTCATATCTGAAAACAATGACCGACGGTCTATGCTGTCCTGGTAGTCGCGCTCGATGGGAGGCACAACATAGGTTACTGACGAGGTGGGCCCAACCTATCCAGGCTAGCCCACATCAAAATAAGCCCAATACACTTGGGACCGGCCCATCGTTAACAATAACAGGGGAGCCCAGTCCTTCTAGGGGATAATGAAAGATTTTTAACAAACTAACCGACGCATTTGAATAACTGGGATTCAGAAGAAATAACAACGAGGGAACTCCTCGTGGTTATCTGCAAGTAGGAAGTTACAATTATAAAAGGAGGTCCCATGTAAACGAATAACTCACTCTGACTTCTCTGATTAATCTCATTCCCACTTCTTAAAGCGATACTTATTCTCACGCCGGAGGGTGGTCACAGGAAAACCCCCAATCCTATGACAAGTCCTAACGGTGTTTTGTTTTGCAGTCCTTCGATCCTGTTCGTCACACACAGCAAGGATTGTGATTATCTCTATCTCTAAAGAATATCATACCCCCTAAAGGTAATTGTTTCTTCATTGGCGCCATCCGTGGGACGGAATAACTGAAACAGAGAATTATTTTCTTTGCTGAACTGAATGGCGTCGAACCAGAATCAGAATACCCCCGTCGTCGCATCCCGCGGCGAAAACCAAGAATCAATACAACACACCAACATTAATGATAATCTATTCATGGCAGACTCTGAAGAAGAAGAAATAGTGACGGAAAACCCACCTGGTTTTCCCCATGCAAATAGGAGGACAGGCGAGCTGACACCACAACCTGGGCTAGTAGTTCCACCCCTAGGGAAACTGCTCCGCCAACTTTGGTCTTCACTCGGCCGGCCCCACAGCTACTTACATGTACACTCGTCCGCTTACTAGCACCGTCTCGCCTGTGAGATCTTTACCTCCATCAACCAACATGCCCTGGGCAACAGCTACGGCTAGCTTGCCGTTATATTCGACGGCGCTAACAACCGCATGATGTCCTCGCCCATGGCCACTTTGGTGCCTCCTACTATGGACCCGTACACGCCTGTAACTCTTGGAAACCAACCTTACATGCCGTACTATCCGATGCAACCTTACGGATATATGTACCAACCTATGGGAGGAAACACGTTCTCATATCCTTACCCGTATGCATATCCTCCATTACCCCAGCCTACGCCTGGGTAGGGGATAGTAGCAGATCCCACCCCTCAGCCGGGTGGGCCCCGTCTTGAAGGGAAACGGACCAGATTGACCTATGACAGAACACCGGTTGTAAATTTGTCAGCACCAGTACTCTTCGACCTCCGGCAGCAAAACACGCAGCAAAATCAAAACAGTGGTGGCCAAGAGGATCAAGGGGAAGATGACCTGACCAAACCTTATCGACCTCAGGCGATGGCTACGTACTCGAAGTTCACGGCAAGAATCGCCAACGCTCCGCTCCCGCCAAACTTGAAGTTGCCATCAACTATGGGAAAATATGATGGTACAGGTGACCCAGACGATCATCTTAGCATCTTCGAATCAGTAGGGACGTCAAAGGATTGGCCTCTACCGGCCTGGTGCCACATGTTTGTGCAGACCCTGGTAGGAGCCGCACGAGTATGGTGGGATAGTCTGCCTCCCGGATCAGTCGCCAACTGGAATGAGATAGTTAAGGGATTCTCACAAAAGTTCTATCAACAGCGTAGGCATACCAAGTACCGGGATGAGGTAATGCACATACGTCAACGATACAATGAGTCCATGGAACACTTCATTGTTCGATTCAACAAAGAACGGCTGTAGATCCCAGGGTTGACAGAAGGGTTGGCGTGCACGTCTTTCACTATGGGAGTGAATGATGATGGGTTACTACGAGAGCTCCATGGCCCAAAGGGATACCCGCAAACTATGGATGAAATGATGACCATTGCCAAAGAATATGTTAAGCAGGAGAAATCGATTGCAATGAATCATGCGGTCTTTAAGAAACAGGAAGCGGAGAAAGCCACAGAACAACATGAACAGAGAGACTCAAGAAACAAAGGAAGGTCTGGCAGCACGGGGTAGCCTTATACTAGAGAAGATCCAAGAGAGTCACATAAGAAACAAGACAGACGCAGGGATACCTACGCCGGACGAAGCGAAGGTCCAGCAAAACCTAAACCTGAGTACCCGAAGTTGATCAAAACCCCGGCATAGATTCTGGACACTGAAAACTTGAGGCTGAACACCCCTCGTCCGGTAAAAGATTCTCCTTCACAAGACAAGTCCAAGTACTGAGATTATCATAAAGGCAATAGGCATGACACAAATGATTGTCATCAATTAAAGAGACAGATCGAATACTTTGTGAAGACGGGGAAATTGGAACACCTTCTAAAGGATGTAAAGCCAGCACCATCCACAGCCTCAAGCGACAAAGTGGCAGGGAAGAGAACATGGGAAATGAATATGGTCAGGATGGAACCCGTGAGCGGGAGGAAATGTTCTTTTGAGCGATTTGAGCCATGGATGGAAGCAGTCATGACGGTGCCTCATCACTACAAAGTTCTAAGCATGGAGGCACTGGTGATATCTGCCGCAGTAGGTGACTAAAACATGAAGAGGTGTCTGGTGGACATGGGAAGTTCGGAAGATATCATATACGAACCATGTTTTCGTAGAATGAGGATAGAGGATCAGCGAAAAATGGAACCAACTCGAGGCCCTGTCCAGGGATTCACAGGAGAAAGTGTCGAGCCACTAGGACAGTTGACATTCCCGGTCGCAATCGGAGATGGGTGGAGGGAACGATCCATACTAGTGACCTTCCTGATAATACCCGCGGATTCACAGTACAATGTTATCCTAGGTCGGTATACCTTGGGCCGGAACGATGCATTGGTATCCACAGCATGGGGCTTTCTTATGTTCCCAACACCTCAGGGTGTAATGACAGTAGCAGGGGATAAAGTCTGCGTCGGAGTTGACAGTAAATCATGTCGTCAAGCGCCAACCGGGGTGCGGGCTCCCATAAGATGGGTTCTTACCACGAAGTATCCTGATAAATGGTTTCAATAGGGGACTCTTTGTCCCCCAGCACACAGGAACGACTTAAAAGCTTTTTAAGGGGAAACCAGGATGTTTTCGCTTTCAAACATGCAGACATGACGGGAATATCCAGATCAAAGGCGGAACATAAGCTGTCTACCTTCCCAGCAGTAAAACCCGTGGCACATAAAAGACGTAGCATGGCTCCGGATCGCCGGCAGCAGTGGTACAGGAAGTCAAGAAGTTGGAAGAAGTAGGGATCCTCCGGAAGACAAAATATCTCACATGGGTGGCAAGCCAAGTAATGGTGCGGAAACATGACGGGACATGGAGAATGTGTGTTGATTATAAAGATCTTAATAAAGCTTGTCCAAAGGATGCGTATCCACCCCCGGAAATAGATCTATAGGTGGATTCCCTAGCACCCTTCAAGCTCAAATGCTTCCTGGACGCCTACAAGGGATACCATCAAATTCAGATGGCCCGGGAAGACGAAGACAAAACCGCCTTCCACACCGATGCGGATATCTATTGTTACACAAAGATGCCTTTCGGATTAAAGAACGTCGGGGCAACTTACCAAAGATTAATGGATCAGGCATTCATGAATCAGATCGGCAGAAACCTGGAAATTTACAGGATGACTTGGTCATCAAGAGTCAATGTGAGGAGCAGATGCTGTTAGACATAGAGGAGACATTCCAAAAACTCCGAGAATACAATATAAAGTTGAACCCAGGAAAGTGTTCCTTTGGAGTCGAAGAGGGGAAATTTCTCGGGGTCATAGTTTCAAATGACGGCTTTAGAGTTAATCCAGAGAAAGTATCCGCCATAACCAGCATGGCTTCACCAAAAACTCTGAAGGAAGCCCAGGCACTTAACGGCCGGTTTGCAGCCATAAACCGATTCCTGGCACGTCACGCTGAGCGTTCGTTGCCATTTATTTCAACGCTCAAAGATTGCATGGGCAAAAACAAGTTCAACTGGATCCCGGAGGCCGAAAAGGCCTTTCAAGAAATCATGATCTTTGTCAGTAAGCTACCAATGCTAAACGCTCCAAAGGCAGGGGGAAGTCCTCAAGATGTACTTGGGAGCAGGACATCATGCGGTAAGTGCAGTGTTACTGGTAGAGAGAGGAATAATGCAAACACCAGTGTATTAGAATAGTAGAGTCCTGTCAGATCCAGAGACAAGATACCCGATGCTTGAAAAAGTCGGTCCTTGCTCTTGTACACGCTTCACGCCGACTACGGCGGTACTTCCAGGCACACCAGATCGAAGTCTTGATGAGCTACCAGCTTGCCCCCATTCTTCATAAACCAGAGGTCTCTGGTAGGTTAGCAAAAGTGGGCAATAGAGTTGGGAGCACTGGATATTGTTTTAAGAAAAAGAACAGCAGTCAAAGGACAGGTGATGGCAGACTTCATAGCAGAGGTACCGGAAGGGACGAATATTCCTTCAATTATAGATGGCTAGGTCACGGAAGCATCCGGGACACTCCCAGACATTCAACATCCGGCTTGGCAACTTTGCACCATCGGGTCATCAAACAGTAAAGGAGAAGGTGCGGGACTAATGTTGGTGAGCCCAGAAGGGGCGAAATTCCTATATGCCTTGCGTTGCGAATTTGAATGCTCAAATAATCAATCAGAGTATGAGGCGCTATTAGCCGGCCTAAGGATGCCCAAGGAACTGGGGGTCCAGAATGTTGAAGCATATGTGGATTCACTACTAGTCAATAATCAGGTCAATGAATCTTATGAGGCCAGAGACAACACCGTGTCAAAGTACTTGGAGAAAACAAAGGAGCTGATGAACAAGTTCCAAAAGGTGACTTTGAATCATGTAAGATGACATCGGAATGATATTGCAGATGCCCTCAGCAAGTTAGCTTCCTCCGGAATGGAAAAAGATGTTCACATTGAAACGTTGCACCAACCTTCCACGCAGCTGGCAACCGTGCACAGCGTGCACGTCGTCGAAGTATCATGGATGACACCAATCTTAAAGTATCTCAATGAAGGAGTGTTTCCAGATGATAAGGGAGAGGCGTTAAAACTCCGTACCAAAGCCCTGCAGTATGAAGTACATAATGGTATTCTATACAGGAAATCGTACCTTGGCCCGTCGCTGCAATGCGTGGCACCGTCCGAAGCCAAGTATTTGATCAGAGAAATCCATTCCGAGACGTGCGGAATACATGCAGGCCCTCGGGCGGTAGTAGAAAAAATCATGAATCCCGGTTACAGCAGCCTGGCCTTTTCAGAAGTGGGGCGTTGACCTCGTGGGTCCTTTTCCAGCAGCTCCCGGGAAATTAAAGTACCTGGTCGTGGCCATAGACTATTTACAAAGTGGGTAGATGCGAAGCCGTTGGCAAAGATTGAAGCATCTTGTATCCGGAAGTTCCTGTGGGAGCATATCATATGCCGTTTTGGTGTTCCTCTCTACCTCGTCAATGATAACGGAACCCAGTTCGCGGACAGGTAACTACAAGACTGGTGCAAGGATAAAACATACAACAAGTGTTCACCTCTGTAGCTCACTCGCAAGGAAATGGACAAGTGGAGAGGGCGAATCGGAGTATATTGGATGGCAGAAAAAGGAGGTTGGACGCCGAGGGGAAATCATGGGTCGAACAGTTGCCTCACGTCCTCTGGGCCCATAGAACAATGCCAAAGACCAGTAACGGGGAAACGCCGTTCAGCCTAACCTTCGGCTCCGAAGACACGATCCCAGCTGAAATTGGGCTACCATCTTTACGTAGAAGCACCACAGGAACTGATAACGATGTGATGTTAAGGCAAAATCTCGAACTGCTTGAAGAACGCCGCGAGGTGGCGTGCATCAGTGAAGCCCGTTATAAGAGGTTGCTAGAGAAGTACTACAACAAAAGAGTAGTGCAGAAGTCTTTTAAGGTAGGCGAGTTGGTCCTGCGAGACAACGAGGCAAGCAGGTCTCAGCCACAGGGGAAGCTCGGCCCAACCTGGGAAGGATCGTATAAGGTTGCAGCGGTACTAGGAAAAGGGGCCTATACCCTGGAGCAGCTGAACGAGGATCCAGTGTCGCGTACCTGGAATGCAACCCAGCTCAAGAAATGTTACATTTAAGACTAGTCAATTTCGCATTAGTTCAGTAGTCAGATGTTCAATAATATTTGTTCACACCATGTATTACCGACCTTTTGGTCTCCATGGAAGTTGGAATTTTTAATAAAACGCCTTAAAAGGCAACATTTAGATGTTCTTATACATAAACTATGTACACATCGTAGCAAGCATTACAGGTAGGAATTAGGACAAAAATCCTTCGCTATTGCAAAGTGCACCTTCCATCATACAAAAAAAGTGCTATTCTAGACAGTGGCCTCACCTGGCTTCACTAAACATACAAAATATGTTAACAAGTACTTGCATGATTTACATTTCACCATTTAGATTTGCCATCACCTCTGCAGGGTTGTATAGCAGATCGTCGGCTGGAACAAGGCTGGGAAGCACCACATTGTGCTCCCCAATAAGGTCGTCCATGGCCAAATTATTACCTCCCTCGTCTGGCTCCTCACCAACAGGAAGCCCACCAGCACCATTGCCCATCTTAGGATGAGGAACCTCTTGAATCTCAACGGCCGGGGGAGCCTCTGGAATAGCAAATAACTCGAGTGGTTGAGGTTCATTTGCAGGAGGTACTTGCATAAACTGCTTACGAGAACCACGACAATAGACTTGACCACATCTCCGAGCAGCCACAAACCCTGCTGTACGAATATTATATTCTTCCAAGGAAGCTTGAATACGGTCTATTTCGATAGATTGACGATGCAACTCTATTAATGCATCACAAGCGTCGAGTTCTCTTAGGAGCAAGTTAATTGACACATGTCGACGAGCCATAATAAGAAGATATAAAAAAATCTGAGTGGTTAACTAATTTGATAAGGAACATGACTTATAAACAAGCCCATGGGACACATTGGGATACGTAAAAATAACAATCAATGGTCTGACACATGGGGGCTGAAAGTCAGAAAGACGGCTGATGAGATCTGCTGACGTCATGCAATGATGACTACGTGTTAACAAAGGGTGGGCATTAACTAACTGACAGTTGTCCAATCAACATTAATACGTAGACAGACGATCATCATGCCTAATCAAAATACATGTCCATTAATATTCTAAATACAAGGATACCAAAATACGTACAATACGAACACATACAAACATGAGAACTTCAAGTATAACGTTTTTATTCCGAAGATGTCTCCGATGAAGAAGCGGGCTTCACAAAAGGCTCAAGAACATCTTGGAGGGTGGATGTGCCCTCGTTACCCACCTTCTCACTAAGTTGTGATATTGCCTCAAGGGAATCACTTCTCAAAGCAGTCATAGCCTCAGCCACCCGGGTATGAATTGTGGACTCCCTATCAGTGGGGGGAGGCAGTTTCTTCCCAGCCAAGCCATCCTGATTACCATATCCCAAACCATCATGGTACCCGGCTTCCATGGTCACCTCGTAGAATGAGTTCAAGCGATCCTGATACTCCTCACCCCCGCGAATGTAACGTAAGGCAGCCGGGATACGCTTTGAGATCACCCAGTCTTTATCCGCGTGAACTGTGTCCAACTAAGATTGAAGAGTGTCGACTTGGGCCTGGGAAGACTCAGCAACGGACACAGCATTATTAACACGCTCATTGGCAGTCTTCAGCTGCTTTTGGCAGTCGTTCACGTGCTTCAGCATTGAATCCCTCTCTTCTTCGGCCCGCCTAACCCGGGACTCATAATTCTCTACCTCTTTCACTAACAGCTTGTACCTCTCTTGCTCTGTTTGGAACTTGGCTACGGTATTCTTTTCGGATTCCAACTGCTTCTCCAAGACCTTTACCCGGTCCAATAACCGGTTGATATGCTTATCCTGCTGATCTCTATGTTGCAGCAATTCTTCTTTCTCCTTTGAGTGCTTATCCAGCATCTTGGCCTTATCTTGATCGTAAAATTTCACGCAAAGTTTGGTCCTCCACCAGCTTCACCTCTGCTTCAATCAGCAGCCTAGACAATCTTTCTTTTGCAGCTGCAACTTCTTTGTGTTTCCCACGGAGATCAAGCAATTCCCTGAGATCAAAACGCCACCAACGAAATATCTCATACAGGGATGAAGTCCCGCAAACACTAGATCCCATAGCATTCTCAGCAAGCTGAGTGTTATCCAGACCCTGCAAATAGCATCGCTTAGCCGGGGGGAAGGCAAAGTCAGCCCAATGACGAATGGCATCGGGATGAATAAGTTGGGTGGCCTCAGCATTAATTTTCCACCCGGGTACATACTTGGTGTCCTTTAGCGAGGGTCGCCAGTTGATGCCCGGGAGATAAGTATTAGAAAACATATCCCCGGACCCGGATGAGGATGATTGCCCAGATGAAGACGCAGTACGTATCCCACCGGGAAAAGCAATGGGATGTTGTTTAACATTCCAAAGTAATTGTGTAAAACTAGTCTGGATATAGGAGGCAGGAGCGGTGACAGAAGAACCTGCCGGGGTAAACATAGGCCTTTCTGGGATCTCGACGGATAAACTAGGCAATGGCGGTGGAATCTTTATTTCACAAGTACTACTTGATGCTACAACGGCGGTAGCAGCCGACGCCATCGAAGTGGCAGGAGCAGAAACATCCGGCTCTTGAAGAGTTGTAATGGTCACTTCAACATTGATTACATCAATGGGCAATGTAGACGAAGACGACTGGGTAACCTGCATATCTTCAGCCGTCGTTGTTCCTTTGGCAGATGAAGACACTTTGTCCTCCACTTTCCGAGAACAATCACCTCGGATTGAGCTTTGTTAAACCAGAACATCACCTTGCGCAAGACGCTCATCTGCAAGAAACATTTCCACGTTTACTTCTCAAATCATGAAATGAAGCATCTGTAATGAATAATATTGCGGACAAAAAAGATACTTACCTAGGGATTTCGCCTTTGATTCCACAAGTTGCCTTCGTTTCCCAAAAACTTTTCAACGTTGGGAGACGAAACAACCTTCCTCTTTTTCAACCGACGTCAAAGTCTCTGTCCCTTGACTGGCAGAGGGAGAACCCCGGACGACCTAGGCATAGTCATGGAAGTTTCCCCAGTAGCGGCAAAGGCCGGGGGTAGGGGAATACGAATATTCGGCAACGTACAGCTCAGGACGTCAAGCTCATCACCCTCTAGTGGACGATCATAGTCCACCAAGAATTGGGCAGCCGCTGGGTCCAAGACGTCAAATATTGCCACTCGCCATTGTCTTCACGGTTGTATTCCGGGTAGCATGTATCATCCACCCATATCCGGCTCATACCTACGGCAACCAGGCAACGCTCCGGTATATGGGTACACTCGGTGGGATTATTAGTCAAGCCCAAATACAGGGGATACTTCTCATAAACAACTTGAGGGGGGGCATTCATCAGAAAGTTTGGTTTTTGGCTCAGGAAACCGAATCGGTGCCTTAATCGGCAGAACACGATCGTCGATATAAAAGAACTTCCTCCGCCATTCTTTATCACGGACACATGAGGGAAAGTTTTCTATGCAAGACGCAGCACCAGGACGACGGTCAAAGGTAAAGTATTCCCCTTTAAACTTCAATACATATAGGGTACGAAATATTTCTAAACGGGACTCATTCTGAGCCCTAGAGCACAAAACTCAAAATGCCTAATCTTAATTAAACCCAACGGATGCAATTAGGATATGTTGACGTTGTAATATGATAACAAATGAGACAAGAAATTGGTAACTTGCAACCGGAAATGAGAAAGGTGAAAAACTCACCATATAAGGTCAGTTTTCCTTCCTTTAGAGGAAAGGCAATATCTATAGGTCCCGGGAGCACGGGACCCCACTCCAATGGGATATGATAATCGCTCAGAAAGGAATTAAGTGCCGTTAACGACCAAATACAGTTAATCTCGGCAACACTCGTGACTGTGCGTGACGAAGCAACCTTGGGTGCCATTCTATGAAAAGAAATTGTTGATTCTGGAAATTATGAATGGTTGAGTGGCAGAGACGTTTAACAGATCACACCTTTATATGAACACTCAACGATGGGTTTGAATTTTAAATGAACCGCCAACAGTCGTTTTTCCTGTCAGTCAAACTGTTCTACTCATTTGACATAAATGATGACGTCATAGCACGTGCACAGGTTACGCGGCACCATTCCCAATTTTGATCTAAAAAGTTTTTTGTTTCTCCAACCAGTGTTTATATTTTTGGCTTTTTTATATTTATAGTCTAGTTATATTCCAACGTTCATATAACTAGACTGGGGGGACATGACGAGACCTCTATGACTCAAAAAGGGATCTTGAATGTCAACATTTTCCTTTGCCGAGGAAACATCATCAACTTTTTTTCTTTCCCTCAGCCCTCTCCCTATTCTTATGCAGCGTCACATCTTCAGTATGGATCAATTGCTGAGGACCCTCCACATTTTCTACATTCTCCAGATTTGTCAACTCTTGTTGACGATCAACAAACTCCAAGTTTATAACTTCTTTCTCAACCTGCTGGGTCTCCTCCACAACCGGTTGCTCCTGATCAGAAGGTTTCTTTGTCGTCATTGGGTCTTGATCAGGAACATTTTTCGTTGAAGACTTCCTAGCTACACACAAGGAGAAGAAAAAATGAGCTCCACACGTACACATGTGCAAATAGAAAGTACATCCTAAAAACCTAACTTACCAGCAACATGCTTCACAGACTTGATGCGGATAGGAGCCCGCTTCGGGGGTGGCTTCATTGTCACCCTAACTTTTGGGCCCTTAGGTGCAACAGGAGGTGAGACCACACCCACAGGGATGGCAGCATTAGGTTTCTGCACACTCGTATGCGTACTTTCCACCGTGGGTCTAGGTACTTGAACCTGCATTTGCGCAAAGGCATCCATCTGCTTTTGAAACAATTCCGCAGGCACACCCTCTTACGTGTGCCCGGAGATTGTCGCCTGGAACGTTTGTAGGCAAGATTCTCATCTGACTTCGTGGCTTCGTCCTCCTCCTCCGGCGGCACGGAAGACAATTCAACCTTCTTGCTCTGCTTTGATCGTTTCCTATGCTTCTTTGGCCCTGCGCCTGCAATCAACGCATCAAAGCATTAACAACAGAATTTATGAAACTCCCAAATGGAACTCAGAATTCACCTGTGCAAGCTAGCTTCTTACGCCCTTGAGAGTGCGCCTCTAAATCAATTACCACCCTCTTAGTGGTTGAATACCCGCTCCTGTCACGAAGGGCGCGGGATGTTAGTACACAACTCACGTACACAACTGAGCACCCTTCGGGCGCAGGCGGTGTCCGTCACAATAATCGTTAACAACATGGTTTTAGTAATATAATAACTAACATGTTCTGCTGTAATGTCGGGGAGTATCCACAAGTTGTGGGATCAAAAATTTCCCTTTTAGCTGCTCGACAAAGGAGTAGCCCTCTTGGTACAGTATTGTACACCACCTTCGCAGCACCCCTCTGCTCAAACAAGTCAAACTTTGTCATCCCTGCACCCGCACAGTAAATGCCGTAAATAAAGACGTCAGTTAGCATACGATAAGATAAAGCTACAAAAACATACCTTCTTCTGGCACGTAGGGATCATAACCATCTGGACTGTCCAACTGACTCAGCCCCAACATCACCAACACCTCCTCAGGGCACTTATACATGGACAGCGGAGTGGCATGCGCAAAAAGTGACTTATACTAGCCCAAATGCTCTTAATCAACCATTGGAGGAAATTGTGCAATCCTCTCCTTCACGCCAACGGTCATCCACTGTAACGACAGCGGGATAACCCCTCTGTTTATATAGAAAAACTTCTCCTTCCAGTCATACATGGATTTAGGCATCTCAGATACAAGTTGGGTGACCTTCCTCCAGGCAGCAAGCCTATACCATCCAGACCCACCACGAGCTTCCTCCAGAACGTAGAACACATTTAACATTTCAAAAGTGGGCTCCATATCCAAAGATCGACATGTAGCCTCAGAGTGAATTATCCATGACAACCCAAATGGAGTCATCTGTGTAGGATGAACACCATATTTGAGGAAAAGATTGGCCAAAAAAATTGTAGTGGGAAGCCAGAAACAACATTTAGTGAAAAACGCCTCATACAGGGTTATTTTTTCCTCTGTAGCCTTTAATGCAGTCTTGCCTTCGGCCGACAATTCTTGCTCCCAGGAAGCGTCAATGCCATACTGATCAAGAAACGTACCTAACGATGTGTATACCACTTGATAGTGGTAGTATCGATGCTTTTAGAAGAGGATTCTTCTTTGGAATGTTCAGAGGTTTTTGATTGTTCAACATGGACGACTGATTCTTGAGACATTTCGGAAGATTGAAGAGTGTTCAAGAAGATTGAAGAGAGAAGAAATTTTGAGTAAGTGGGAGACAGAGAGGAAATGTGTAGAAAGTGGGAAATGGATTTTTTGAAATGATTATAGACTATATGCAGTTAATAATGCTGACATCAGCATAGGTTGGGGTGAACGACTTTTGGTACACTTGACCAACGAGAAGCTCACACGTGTTTCGAAGCAGTCAAAGAGACGGCACACGCGCCGTCACGCGCATACCGCCTGACACACAGACGGAAACGCGTCTAATGGGACGTTACCTGTCACTGTGCACGTCCCACCATTTCTTGACCCAACGCTGTTACCTTTTCAACTTCGCAGGGGGATTGACAACTATCTTCCACCTCTACGTGACATGTTTCTTGCGTTGCGGAAAACAGACGTAAAAACAGTAATCCCGTTCTTCGCATTCCGCATAGATCCCTACTCCGCAGCAACGTTTCCACACATTACGCTTATCGCATCAACACCCAGTTTCCGCTACCAAGAAAGGATGAGCTGTCATCCAAGAATCACTATTATGAGTCCAGTATCCACCCTCTTCCCTCACAAACTCGGAAATAGGAAGCACAATTGGTTGCACCCAAACCCGGACCGCGAACCACGCGGAAGGGCTATCCGCGTAATCAAGGAAGCTTTCGCGCCAAGTAAAGAAGTAACTACTTTCCTACAATAACAGAGTAACATCCGCGCGCGGAGCGGTAAAAGCGGTAACCGTTCCAATGTTTCCTTATTTATAGATTTCCTTAACTACCTTACTAATATAGCCTAAGGTAATGGAGACAACCCTAATCGGGCCTGGCCCATTAAGATTAGGGTTTTGGGTAATGGTGGCATACGTCCACCTCTATATAAGGGATCACATCCCTAATAGAGATGACACTTTTTGCTAACCCAAAGAGCTATCACTGATAGTATCCCCATTCACCCCGTTTTTTGTTATAAACTACTACCTTGCGTAGTCGTCTCCCTACCCACATCGTATTCGTGTTTGCAGGTCAGTTCCATCCATAAAGATGCTAGTGAAGGTCAATCCTGTAGAAATCATAGTCTATTCATCCCCTAAAGGAGGTTAGACTATTTGTTTCTTTAGTGATGAATAGAGGCAAACTTACTAATTAACCAAATAGAGCTAATGCAATAATTCTTACCTCTACATGTGATCCAGACTTCAACACTTGATGGGTTGAAGAAAATTTAGCTTCCTTACCTTTGGCGGTTAGATGTATGCCTTTTGTTTGCCTTATCAAGATGAATTTTAAGTTGTATAGTGTCATTTTATTTAGTTTATCTAGATGAATTTATATTCACTTGTACAGGTGAAAGTTCATTTTATAATGGCATCTTGTAAGATGGATTTAAGGGATGACCAACAAGCATTTAGTTTGGAGCTGGTTATGTCACATATAATGCAACAGTTTTCGGAGGTTGAGACTGGTATCGAATGTTCAGCATACAAACATATTCAGGTGATATATGTTCTTGGTTTGCGGCACATTTACAATCTTTTCTATTTGCCTAAATCGCTGAAATATTGATATTATAACTAGCTTTGGCTGCTTAATATGGTCAAATAAGTAGTTTTATACTAGCTTCAACAAAGCTGATTTTCCATGCCCATACAACTAAACAAACAAACAAACTACCCAATAGAAACCCACCAAAAATTGTAAGGTGTGGGGACGGTGGGATGAGGAAAATTAACCTTTTATATCTTTTTAACATAATTTAAGAGACTTGCGTTCAAATTCATTAAACGACACCTATTTCCACAAACATGTCATTTTTAGCAATTTATATCTACAAAATTTCTTAAGAAATATAACATTTGGCCAACAATCTATCTATATAATAAAAGATCGAGTAACTAGAGCTATGGTGGCACCTATCTAGGGTGTCCACCTAGGTGCTCCAACTCACTTTCCATTTCACAATTCACGGGTCTGACCCGCTCCAATATTACCCAACTGAACTTTGACCCGTACTGTAAATAATCTCTTTATGAAATGTGGCACTAGCTATGATGTTGAACTCCATAGCATATTGATGGAAAAACTGGATGTTCCGACTGTTGTCAATGGTACAAACTTGGCGGCACTTTAATAAATCCTCAATGACGATCATCTCCATCCCAATGATCCAACAACCAAACCCTAACCCTCATAACATAAATTTATATACCATTATATGATTTACAATATCAAAATCCATGTATCTCGAGTGTGTAGTGTTCTTTTCTCTTCCTTTAAACAATGAAATGAAAGTTAGTTTCTGTATTATTTTTCTTCAAAATTAATTCCTCCAGAACATTAGTTTTAGTAAAATATTTTTTAGTTTAACCAGATATTTTTGTTATATTTTTTTATCTTATTTAATGGTTTTAACTTTCATAACATTTTTTTATATTTAAACCTTTGTATGGATATATTTGGTATCCTTTGACATATTATGTACTAATCAGATGTAGTTGATCATTTCATTCCATTACACTAACATGGGAATGATTTAAATACCTCCAGGTTGCATCATGGTGTGACTACGGTTACCAAACAACCGCAATGGGCAACCGCACAGTTATTGTAGACAACAACACTACTGCAGATGTATATGCTGTTGAATGGATTCAGACAAGCATTTTTCATTTTGGAAGGTTTTAAACTGCAACCCGCATTTGCAACCATAGTTTTGAAAACTCTAAACCACAGACATATCAAGAAGATGGCTTCATGATCAAAAAATTTTTATTGTTGCTTTCATTTGATATAGATTTGTAACTTTTATATTGTCTTCAAACATGGTTTGCCTTTTAAACGACCCTAGGAAACGCTCTTCTCTCGGCCCAAAAGGTAATTTGATCTATTTTAGGTGTTATTTTGTTCAATTGTTTGTGGATGTTGTAGATCATTGATTGGTTTGAGTTGATGCTTGGTTAGTAGTTTTGAAGTTACAAAAGTTTTGGTTTGGATTTTGGAACTTTAAATGGCTGCTCTTGAGGTATTCTTTTTTTTTCTTTTTTCATCAGTAGCTATGTATGCAAGCGTTCGACTTGTGTGACACCCGGCAACTTCTGATCTACACTGACGTGATTTTTATGATTTAAAAATATATATTTATTTCAAATATTGCTAATTATTAAGTTTCGGAAGTCTACTGACCGTTTTTTACAATCGAAACTACGACCAATTAATTAACGCGATTTAAACGCGTGTTCTGAAAACACGCTCGGACATCGAAAATAATTTTATTTATGCTCGGCTTTGTATTTCGAACAAAACCGACTACTTTTTATAACTAATTATCGGGCCTAAAATAAAACCGAGACGTTTTTAAGTTTAGAACGGGTTCGATACGCGGTTCAAGTTACCTACCAACAACCCTAGGTATAAAACATCTTATTCTTCTTCTTCTTCTTCTTCTCATTTTTCACCCAACACAAAACCCTAACCTCTCTCTCTCTCTAAAACCAACACTCTCCCTCTCTAGAACTCCCTCTCTCTCTCTCTCGCAGGTCTCTCTCTCTCTAGACATCCTCTCTCTCTCTCTTCATCTCCCTCTTTGTCCCTCTCCTTCTCCTCTCTATTAAGGAAGCCTGCCGACCACCATGGGATGGTGGCGGCGGCGTGGTGGTCCGGAAAGCCACAGGGGCTGAGGTGGTTTAGTTTCGGGTCCGACATGGTGCTTGGGTTTGGTTTGATTTTGGATCAGATTTGGTTCGGGTTTGTTAATGCGGGTGCAGTAGGTCAAGGGTGGTGCCTGGTCGTGGTTAGGTGGTGGTCCGGTTATGATTGTGGTGTTGGTTCGGGTGGTGATGGTTCGGGTGGTGATGGTGGAGGTGTTTGGTGGTGGACCGATGGTGGGTGCTAGGGGTGTATGGGTCCGGTTCAGGGGATAGCCAAGGCTCGGGCTCGGGTCAGGTGTAGTGTGGTCGGGGTTGGGTTGATTTTGGTTTGGCGGGTGGTGGCTGATGACGATGGTGTGGTTGTTATGAGGTGTTTCGGGCCAGTTTTGGTTTTGGTCACTGGCCGAGTTGGGTCAGGTTATGCGTTAGTCGGGTTGACTGGGTTGTTCGAGTGTTATGGGTCATGGCTCAGGTCCGGCAGATTCGGTTCATGTGCAGTCGGTTCCGGTCAAGTTCAGATCTGGTCAACCCGGTCAACTGTTGGTCAACTACTAGTCAACGGGTCAGATCTCATATTCGGTCAAGACCCGTCAACTGGTAGATCGAGACGCGCACGTGATTTTCGGTATAATTAATCTCGTATTTATTTTGTGTAGTTTTTATAAATATATATATATATATATATATATACTTATAAATTATAAATACGAACAGTGTCAACTCGCGAACGAACCGGAAATATATATGTGTGTGTATGTATGTAGCGGAAATATAAATCGTAGTTTTATAATGAAGCGTGACTTTGTGTTGTTGTTGGACTATATAGTTATATAAATACAAGTGTAAATTATACGAAAGCGTCGAAACGTATAAGTCTCGTTTGATTGGGAATTACGGATAAACAAATTGTAGTCTTGTGTTTTGGAGTTGATTTTGGAATTTTTAGACAACTTGTGTTGTCTGGTTCGTACAAAAACAGAGGAGACTCTGCCAAAATTTTATAAAATCCAAAGCGTGACTAAGTTAATACCGTTGTGTATGTTTCTATAAACGAATTTCGAAGCGTCTTAATAAAGGTATTTATATAAAATCGCGACGCTTTGACAAAGATATTTGTAACAATAATAAGTGAATCCGGACAATATTTTGAAACAAATACATATATATAGTTTTACCAAACATCAAGTATGACGAGCTTTTGAAAGGTTTTCGACAACGAAACTATGTTTATTGTTCGTATTCAAAAATACATAAACGTCTGATTTACTTGAGAAAGCTTTATGCAAAAAAGTTTTGAATACTTTAAATGTCGGATTTTGGGAATTAATGTAGCATTTATTATTAATTGGAAATTAATAACAATAAGAATTATATTTTGCAAAGTGTATTTTCCTAAAAATAAACCTACAAGACGAATGCATTTATCCGACTAACGAGACGAGCTACGGCTCAGGATAAGTTATACATTTTGAGGCATTAGTCCAATGTGGTGTACACACGAATAGTGACAAGTGCGCAACTTGGGTACTATGTCGTGTGTTAACGCATAAGTAAGATAAGTCATGATCGGTTCGTCGAGTTAAAGCATATTAGGACTCGAGTTAATACATACGAGTCTAGATAGTTGGATAAACTATCTTTTAGCCGGATAATAGGCTAGGTTTATATGTGTTAGACTTAAAGGTGTCCATTGTTGGTTATAGGACACCAGGAGGTCGGTCAAAGCTTCGGGCTGTTTGCTAGCTTTGCATGGAAATTAAGGTGAGTTCATGACCACACTTTTTACTGTTTTTATAAATGTTTTCGGGGGAAAGACATGCTTCTTTTATGAAAACCTGAGGAATTTAAAGCGAATAAGTTTTGAGGAATGAAATGGGTGCGTGAGTGTCACAGCCCCACTTTTACTGTTTTGCCTTCGGGGGAGAACATGCTACTTGCTTATTTATTAAAGGTCATGTTATACTATGGTTACTTCATGTTACTATACGACTTTTACGGAAAGTCCCAGGGGGAAACCATGAATGTGCGGGGATGCACAACGAGGGAAATGTGGATAGATCTATTGGGCCTCACAAAACCCCACTCGACGGCGGGGATGCCGGGCAGGTGCATATTGTCTCTAACTCTCGGGTTATCGAGGCATCGGTAACACAGTCC
This sequence comes from Ambrosia x helenae, assembly GCA_030844895.1. Taxonomy (NCBI): domain Eukaryota; kingdom Viridiplantae; phylum Streptophyta; class Magnoliopsida; order Asterales; family Asteraceae; genus Ambrosia; species Ambrosia x helenae. Next base: position 104,262 of record JAUTDX010000839.1, read on the forward strand.
GTCTGGGCTGGATTCAACTTTTTGTACATGTTAGTAATGGGTTCCCAACCGTAGTAGTAAAAACACTTAACGTCTAGCTAACGTTCTTATAACCTAGTAGTAACGGATATGATCTTTTCAAACTTATAACAACTCTTTTATAAAACCTGTGAACTCACCAGCATTATATGTTGACTTTTAAGTATGTCTTTCAGGTTTAAACTTTGGTAATGGCACGGTTGGAGTAGTCGGCATATTGGATCGGGGATCCTAGAGGGTTAGCAATGGCGTTCAGGAAACAAAAGGTCTTAGATGTGTCTTTCCGCTGCGTTGGCAAAGGCACCAAACGTCACAAGCGACTAGGGAAAAGTCGGGTGTGACAACTTGTGATAGTAATGTATGGGATGGAAATTGTTTTCATGGTTTCAGTTCAGATATATAGATATTAGGTTGTTAGTTGTACATGTATACAATTAGTTGGCTAAGTTAGTTTATTCTTGCTTAGATCATGATGAAATGTATGGATTTCAATCGTAAATGAATAAGGGTGTGTGTATGATAGGTTATGAAGTTATATGTAAATCTCATGTAAAAAAGCTAAGTTGATGAAAACTTAGGAAGTAATTAAAGCATGAGTTGTTGCTCTATTTTCATTGATTTCATTTTAATATACAAAATATGGTTACATTATTTGGGTAAACACGTATATTTATGATAAAAGGGGTTTGCATCATAATAAAATGAGGCATATGCTATACAAATTGAAGTTCGCATATAAAGTGTTTGATGAAATGTTTTGAAATAAAATTTGTAGAGCCTTATGTTAATAGCAGCCTTATGCATTCAAATTATCAACCCTCACATGATCTAAAACTTGTACTTTGGGTATATATGATTTTTTACAAGTTTACAATGGCATATATGAAATTGTACAATAATCACATTATAATCACAACATTTGATGAGGTAAGACTATAACTTTACAATTGTTGTTGTTCAACATTGACTTCTCAATTGTTATATTTTGAGTTTAAGGTTTTACCTTTCATAGATATATTTGTGTTGATAACTTAAACTGCTTATCTAACATTCGCAGAGCGATGTCACGTATTCTCCTGTTCTTGCATTTGATGTTATCACAAGAAAGCAACTTTCTTTTATGTGGATGGGAAAAAGGTATCTTCTTATGTACGTTGTTTTGTGATCTATTTTTTGTGATATCTATAATCTATCTATATCTATATCTATATATCTATTTTCTATATTTATATAATAAAAGAGTAACTAGGGCCGATGTAGCACCATTTTAGGGTGTCCACCTAGGCTCCAACTAGGCTTCCAAGTCATCGAGTTGAATATGTTTCTCGCAAGTGCCCGAACGACCCGATAGTCCAACCCAACTAAATTCCAACCCGTAGTAAATATTGTGTCTTTCTAATGTTTTAAACCCAAATGTCACATTCCTACCTTCCATCTAACCTCCGCCTTTCATCAAGAAGGTATGAGAATCTGCATTTCTCTGTTTCTTATAATCTCTTTAAGCTCTCCAATCGAAACCCTAACATTCAATCCATTCATCCATAATTTGCATTCAACATTGCCGTCATCCTCTTCAAGCTCTCCAACAAGCTCTTCAACACGATGGATATTGAACCCTTCCCTCTGTCGGTTTCTCCGACAAATATTCAGGTTACGTTTCTTCATCTTCTTTATATATTCATCTCCAATTGTCCAATACGATGGATAATAAAATTCCTCTGATTTTTAGTATTTCCGTTGTTATGTGTTGTTCAACATCTAAGGTTTTGTATACTGAAAGGTTTTTTTTTAAAAAAAAAAAGTTTTGTTCCTAGGCTTTAAACATTCGATCAATACCTGTATATCAAATCTTGAACTGATAAATAGCTTTTTATATATGTTATCGAATCATTTTACCTATATTGTTAATATTGTTGTAAACGATTCAAATATTTTATTTATTAATTGTCAGGGTTTCCTTTCCCTGTTATTGCTATCGCGTCTAAAGTTATAGTTTTGCAGATTGTTAGGTCTGCTGACATGGAAAAGAACAGATGATGGAAAGCCAAAACATTCTACACTTCTGATTGTTAATAAAACAATACTTGTACAAGAATCCTCCCAAAAGACTATTGAAGCTAACTGCTGATTCTCCAAACAACTGATTGATTCCAAATGCTGATGAAGAAACCACTGATGATCAAAGAACTGATGAAGAAACAAGACAAATTGCTGATGAAGACACAAGGTCTGTTGGAGCCAACAGCACTTAGGCTCCAAACAGATGTTTCAAGTCAACAGATGTTTAGTCTTCAGTGTTTTAGATATCAGAGGTTTAGTCAATGTAACAGTGCTTGTATCAGCAGATGTTTTATGTTGTTAATTAGTTAGCTGTCACTGTCTTAGGTGATGTCACCTTAGGTCATCAGAGCTTTCGTCTATCTATAAATAGAACAGTGCCTGTACTGTACTATTCATCACTTCAACATTCTCTTACACAAACAAAGTTAGTGAGTGATCAGGCTGAGAGGGAGAATTGTAATAACTTGTACTGAAAATCTATGATGACTGATATATAGTACATGTTTGAAAAACTTATTCCATTTGTTATGATTTATAGTTTACTTCCGCTGCACTTTCCATCTTTATAATTCATTCATTACTATTTCATTACTTGAACTTTCATAACAAATCAAATTCAGATCTAACAATGGTATCAGAGCTTGGTCAATTAAATTCGGTCTAACAATCAACTTAATATAAATAGATCAGCTCAATATTATTGATATCAATTTGTTTGTTGATTGAAAACAGAGTAAAAGTTTATTTACGTTCAAAGTTTTTAAAACACCTTTGTTTTACAAACAATCAGAGAATTGCTTCAATGAATCAAGATCCACATAACACTGGCACGAGCAACAAGCCAGATGCTTGTTAAATCTGAATACAATATCTGGAAACGTCGGATGAGCCATGTTCTAGCTCAACAAAACACTGGGTGTTGGATGTCGGTTGTCTTCGGACCACATGTTCCGATGGTGCTGAGTATCGAAGATCCCAAGGTCCAAGTACCTAAAGTGTCGAAAAATACTCGAGCAAGATTTTCAAAAAATTGAGTTAGATGCTAAGGCTTTCAGTATTATAGCATGGCTCTACCAAATGATATCTATATGCTGGGTGCTATACTGTAACAGTGCAAAGGAGTTGTGGGATGTTTTAAAAAGAACAATTCGGTGGGACTGAGGATGTTATTGAAAACAACCGAGAAATATTGAATCACAATATGAAACATTCAGTCATAGTGAAGGGAGAGTCATTAACTCAACAATTTGAGAGGTTTAATGCTTAAAGTGAACTAAAACTGGTGGGTCTAACTTACCCAAAATCAACATTGAAATAGGTTCTTGATCACTACCAGATAAATTGGACACTATTGCAATTGTAAATGAGAAACTCAATTGGATTTTTGGAACTATTGCAATTGTAATGAGAAAACTCAATTGGATTTAAGGAATTATTCTGACCCAGCTTCATGGTAAGCTCTTAATATGAGAGAGAGCATAACCAGAAAAAGAAGCTTTAGGATTCTGGAAAGTGTTGATGATTATGTTTTTGGTAATACATCGCTTTTGGGTCAAGATGAGGTGCCTGGTAGTAGTAAGGATCAGGGTTATGATTATTACATTGATATAACTATAGTTTTAACACTGATTCTTTATTCACCAACTATGCTTTTGCAGCAAGTGGTGATATCTAGACATCTGACAACACATCCTTTGTGTATAATAACTTCAGTACATTGACCCTATGGACTTAGAAGAAATGGACATTTTGCATCAACTGGCTTTCCTCAGTATTAGAACTAATAATTTCTATAAAAAATGACGAAAAGGTATCCAGGATTACATGGTGGGGTCAAAAGTGGGGTTGGATAAATCTAAGATTAAGTGTTACAAATGTCATAGAATGGGTCATTTTGCTAGGGAATATAGGAGTCAAAATGGTACACCTATGATTAACCTATCCAAACCAAAGGCCCCAGACAAACACTTATCAGTTTTCCCAAAATCTAGACCAAATATGAAATACACTGCTCACTTTGCACAGTCCCCATCACTGTTCCTATGCACTATGTCCAAACCACTGCTCCCTAGATTCACTATGTTCAAAACCTATTGCTCAGGCACAAATGCCAATAGCTGCATTACTCCACCCTCAGCTCCTGCAGAGGACCAGTCAACAAAGCAACAGAGCTTTTCACACAAGGGTTTTGTGATTGGAGCAGCTTACCAGATGAGTTAACAGATGAAAACAATGCTTAGTTGCCAAATCTGAAAATGAACAGGAAATTTCTGCTTCATGGCACTAGAAACAATTGTTGAGGAGGTTGAATCTGAGGAAGTGGTGTTTAAGTCTGAAATGTGACTAATGATGTTGTTGATACAGTTGTTCAGTTGAAGAATCTGCAGTTGAGGTTGTGATTCTCTCAGACCCATGGGGTGAAGATGATTGTGAGTGCAAGTGTAATTGTGCCTTAATGGCTGCTGCTAAGGTATCACCTCAAATCTTAAATGATTTATGTTCAGACAAATGTGTAATAGCTTTTGCTAACATTAAAAAAGGTGAATGAAAAATTAGAAAGAAATTTTTAGAGGATGAAATTCAGTTTGAAAAACTCACAAAAGAGTTAAAATCAAAATTAACTGGAAAAGGAATCTGAAATCAGCAGTTTGAAACATGAAGCAAGTATACCAAGGAAGCTCCAAACTATGATAACAAAATATCAGAGTTGTAAACAGGAGCTTGAATCCACGCAAGTTGAATGTGAGAAATGGGTGTGAATCATCCAAAGTTTTGAAATGACAGTCAACCAACAAACTAAAAAGTCATGTGAAATTTGGCTTTCGTTTCAATGAACCCACTGATCAAGTTCTCACAAAACACTGATATTAAAGGAACAAGTTGGTTGAGGTCATTCCAACAAAATTCAAAAGGTCAGTAAATCAAAGTCACTGAACCTAATGGTAAGAAAAATTGTTCTTGAAAAGCTTGAAGGTTCCTCATTCATTTGCTGAAATTGAAAATATCAGTTTAAAACAAACTTGGTCAGATGAGTGTGATGTTCTTAAAAATTTCCAACCAATGAATTTAAAATCCTGCTGGTAAAAAGGCACCACAGGCTAAAATCATTCCTTGAAAGATCTTCCAACAGATGTTCAAAATCTGTTGAAAAGTAGAAGGAAAAAGGGAAAATCTAAAGATAACTTGTTTGTGATTTTTGTGAAAAGAAGAACATGTTACTAAAAAATTGTTTTCTTCTAAAAGCATAAGGTATCAACAAAGGAACAAGTGTGTGTGATTCTCTAAACCAATTTGCTCAATGTGTGGTAAAAAGAATATAAAACAAAGAGTGTCTTTATCTCAAAAATTTTGGATGTCAAAATACAAGAGTATAAAGCTAAAACTCAAGTGAGTCAAGTGGTTAGTACTTCAAAAGGAAAACCCAAACAGACTTTTACCAGTCCAAACATCTATTTCAAAAATCTAAATGAAAACTCTGCTCCCAGAGATGTTCAAGTAACAGATGCTCCACCCTCAAACAATTTTCCAAGAGACATGGACAACCACCTTGTCATCGTCTGCCACATGTTTATGAAGAGCCCAAAAG
>JAUTDX010000840.1:0-126786 GCA_030844895.1 Ambrosia x helenae
TAATTATCAATAAGAGTTCAAAAACTTTGAACAAAAAGTTTTTGGTTTAATGAGCTGTTTCTTCCGGTACCAAATAAATTACCCATTTTGACCAATTACCTAACCTGCCCTAGCCTCTCCCATTTTGCCATCTCTACTGTATACAAACACAACAAACCTGCAATCTTGGCATTGTGAAATAAACCTCCCACCAGATTCTCTATTGAACTTATGAAACTCATATAAGTTTGCTTAAGAAGTTCACAAACAATTAACAGATGTTCCTGAAAATTACAAACAGTGAAAAATGTATCAATGCAAGAATTATACCCCATAAAAGTGAAATTTTCAAAGTCATTAAAAATATGATCACTTACTCTGTATAAAAATAATCATAGAGTCTGAGAAGATGGTATTTGTCACCAGGATCATGCTTGTTGACAAATTTTAAAAGCTTTATTTCATCAAGACTCTGGTCAAAGAAATCTTTATTATTTTTTAATAATCTTCACACCACACATCCATGCCAGTGTGAAGGTCATGTGCTTGAATAGCTTTGCTAAATGCAGCGGATCCAAGATACTCGGTCACATGATAACGACCAGCAATGACAGAATTTAATACAACATGAAAAATCTTGTCTCCTCAAAGCCAGTTCTGATCAACAACAAAGATAGATATTAGCAAAATAAACTCAAAATCATGTTGATAAGACAAAAGCCCAAAATATGTAAAGACCCCATGTTTTTTTCAGTTACATACCTGTTTTTCCTGTGCACTATTTTAAGATTAAAGGTCTCATATTCTTCCTCTTGAGCCTTTATCTGCTTCACTTGCTCTTGAACAGCAACCACCTCTTCATCTTCCAATAATGCCACTGGATCTTCTTCTGTGGAATCAGCACCTTCTCATCTTCCTCTTTATGGGCTAGTTCAGCAAAGCCATAAGTTGAGGACATTGTGGGCCCAGAAGTTTCTGAACCTACAGCATCAGTTTCATATTCTTTTCCCTTGAACTTTTACCAGTTGAAGAGGCGTTGCTTTTTCGTCTCCATGGAGGAAGCAAGTCGTCATTTCTATCACCTATGATACTACTGTCATTGTTTGACTTTAATTTTGGCACACAGGTTTATTTGCCTGCCCATCTCTAGGAGGAGGAAAGAAAATCCACCTTCATTTACACTTTTAGTTAATTTATTAGAATCAGGTGAGGTGGTTCCTTTTTTCTCTTTCTTGACCATATCAAGATGCTTTTTATCAGAGCCATGAGGTGGAATAGTGACATCATTATCATGGTCAACCTCACTGCCAAAATCAGCAACATCAGTATTAATTCCCACACCAATTGATCTAACCGAACTTTGTTGATTATCATCTATACTACGCTCGGGTAAACGAGTCCTACCACCCTCATCAATCACTTTGGGTTCACCAAACATAACGAGCTCGTTTGTTGGTTTGACAAAGCCTTGCCAGACAGGCTCAGCACTCATCAAACGCAATTCTTCTTCATCCATTAATTCACCATCATACTGAGCAGCACTATTATGTTCATCGGAATTGGCAACTGGATCGATGTTTTTCAAATGAAAATACTGGTCACCCGATAAGTATGAATCTTCTTCTGCGAATGATTGATCGTCATCTTCAGTTTTGTTTGTAACTCTTTCTTGTGGATCTGGAATTGTAACTTTTTCATTATCACTTGGGTAATCAATTTCATGAGCAAGAAACCATGCTTCATCTTCAATAGGTTGTCTCATGTACCCAATATCATCATCATCGTCATATTCATCAGAATCCCAATATTCATGTGGGTAATCCATAGATCCACTTAAGCCATCCCCAATAGTTGCAAAACCAGATACAAGATCAGAAGTGTCTTCTGTTATCCCTTGACTTATTGATCGCCAACTACCTCCTACGGGCCTTTTAAACCTAAACCATCAACCGTATAGATAATAAGAAAGGCATAATAATGTACAAAATAAAACCAGACCAATTTAACTTGCTCGTTTTTTTGTATCAGAGGCATGGGAAAAAAATAGAAGACCGGAGCCCGGAGGTGCTGTGTATAATCGCTAAATGGTGGTTCAATATACAAATCAACAATAGGTTCAAGATCCAAATGAATTTCACTACAAAAAAATAATAAGACACCTAAATATAGATAATGGCACAAAGGCACAAAGCCACAAAGAGGAAGCAAAAAGCTGTGAGATGTGTAACTGAATCAGTACTATTTAATGCTTATAAAAAGATTTAGCTATTGTTGGAGCTTAGTTTCCAAATACTATAATTTTTATCATTGTCTAGTTTTTCAAGAAAACTATTAGTCAATTATTCAATTTCTAGAAAAGTATGGGTTTCAGTATAGTGGTTATATTATTAGTTTGTGATGATATTAGTTTAGGATAGAATAGGAATTAGACGGCAATTGGGATCCGTTTCCTATATATAAATTCATTTGTTTGGATCATAATCAATAAAACAGGATATAAACTTTATTTTTCTCAAATTTCAATGTTTATGACAAGTAAATGCATGGACTGGCATCATATCCAAGTAAAAAAACAGGTAAATCCAAAATAAGTTCACATAAGAGCACTGTTCCATTTAATTTTTAAATACAAATGTTTGTTACAAGTTTGGGCAAACACACACACACAGAAAAAAGAGAGAGAGAGAGAGAGAGAGAGAGAGTAATGTTTAAGAAATAGATATCAAGAATGATATCAGTGCTACCTAATTGTCATATAATTTCAATTTGAGATGAAGAAATATATAATACTAATGTTTAAGAAATAGATATCAAGAATGATATCAGTGCTACCTAATTGTCATATAATTTCAATTTGAGATGACGAAATATATAATACTGTGTACCTGAAGAGCTTATTTCTTGACCAATAGGAACATCTAGAAAAGATCCAATAAGATAAGCATTGTCAGCATTAAGAATCTGTCCAGTGCCTCCAGGCCCATCATGTTCATGTTTCTCATCCCAAGCATAACTAGACAGTCTCTCAGTTGACTTGAGTTTAACAGGTGGCAGTCTAGGTAGTTCTTCTTTCTGATTCTCAGAAACGATCGGAAGACTTAACCCACCAAAAGCTTGTGGCTCAATGTTTCCTTGAGTTTTTCCGAAGTACAAAGCTCTTCCAACCTCATTTTCTTGTTCTTTAATTGCTGCCGAATACTGTCTGTTTTTCTCCTTCCATCTTCTTTCTCACTAGCACCAAGGCTTGTAACATTATAACTGGTTGATGCATCTCCTTCAGAAAAAAGGGAATACTGTTTTAACAGAACAAAATTCCTCATTTCTTGACCATGGGTTTTCCACAAATTCATCTTTTGACAAAACGGTTCTCTTTGGACGTTGCATGTTTATTTCCTTAGGTTCAATATTTGGTTTACTGTTACTTACAGGCCCAAGCAATGAAACTTTTGTTTCTTCCCCCACTTTCCTATTTCTTTCTGCATCAGAAGCCTCGGATGGATGATTTTTTGTCTGAGAAGAAATTTGATACTCCTTTACATTTTCCATTCTAATACCATCATCATTATCACTAGGATCAGCGGACCCGTTACTTGGATCAAATCTCCATGTATATAAATCAAGCAGATTATCTTCTGAACCATTAGAGAACATAAAAGTCTTATTTGATGCCCCATTTGGCTCATTACTATACCCGCCATCAAAGGAAGTGATTTCCCATTTACTATCGGGTCCATTCCTTCCAGTCCCACGTTCTACTTCTTTCACAATATGCTTTTCCTTTGAAACCTCATCGCTTGTTGAAGAACCCTTTCCTTGGTTGCCAACTGTACTCACTTTTTCCAACAACTTGCTTCCCAAATCTTTCTCTTTCAGGTTTAAATCTTTCATCAAACTGTTCAGATCAGGGCGCTTATCGATCTCACTTCTCAATGCTGCTTCAGCCCTAGCAAACTTATTCTTTTTGAGAAACTCAAGTATGGCATCGACCTTCGAGTCTGCCATTTCTGAACTGCAATAGAAATGCAATAAAACCCTTATACTACCCAAAGAAATATCCTATAAAACCCTAACAATTTCAATAGCAAGGAACAAATACAGGTAACTCACCAACTCCCAATTTTAATTCTAGGTCAAATACCTGTCACAGATGTTACTTTCAAAGTCGAAAATTGGTCTAAATTCATAACTTTCATACGACAGGTTCTCAATTATCCTCTATCAATTATACATCTAAGACTATCAACCCTAAAACAGGAGATTAAAACAGGCAATTAACCTTCTGCAAACTGACTCAATACCAAAACAGCCAAAATCTCATATCATAAGAGCTTCACCAGGTGCAAGATTAAGCAGTTTTAATTATATACATACGCACACAAAACAAGCATAATGTACCTAAATCCTCATAGATTCTACCTAACTCCCAATTTCATTTCTAGGTTAATACCTATCACACAGGTTACTAAGTTACTTCCGATATCGAAAACTGATCTAAATTCAACACTTTCAAACAACAAACACTAAACATATGATGCTAGATCCTCAATATTCCCCTACAATTATACACTTGAAACAGGAGGTTGACCTTATGTAAACCGACTCAACATCAAATCATTAGAAATCTCATATCATAAGAGCTTCACCCGGTGCAAGATTAAGCCGTTCTAACCATATACATACGCATTCAAAACAAGCATATGTAATACAAACAGCAAAGACTAACAAACTGAACCTAAATTCTAGCTAACTCCCAATTTCAATTATAGGTTAAACACGTATCACATAAACCACTTTCGAAACCCAAAAACCGATCTAAATTCAATACTTTCAAACAACAAACCCTAACCATACAATGCTAAATCTTCAATTACCCTCAATCAATCACACATTTCAAACTAACCACCTAAAAATGATATTAATATATTATCACAAGCAATTAACCTAACCTTCTATAAACCAACTAAATATGACATCATTCAAAATCTCATATATATCCATACGAATTAAACAAAACCAAACAACAATATGTAAAACACAAACAGAAAGGAATAAGAAATTGTTACCTAAATCCTCATAAATTAGGAGACGAATCGAACGTTACGAGTGCGGATCTTCGTGTCTGGAACCCTAATTAATAATACCTGTTTTGAGGTTCGATTTGGAGATTAATATTTTATTAAAAAAATGGTGATTGAAGGGAGAGTAAAAGAAGAGATGTTAGTGAGGATTGATTGAATGAGATGATTGATGGTTGAATGATTAATTAATGTATGAATTAAGGAGAATGGGTATTGGTGATAGGAGGAAGAAGATGCCCTAGAGTTTAAGCATTTATTCCATTAGCGATGTTGTTTGTTTTTTTATTTAGTTTTGGGTGTGTGAGATTTATTATTATTTTATTATTATTATTATTATTGACATTGTAAGCGGGTCAAGGAAAAGATCAAGGTTTGGTTGGCGGAAGAGCGTGGGAATAGAGAGGCGTCTAAGAAAAACGTTGAAAACCGCATTGCCTCACTTGATGCACGTATGGAAAATGGGTTTTTATCTGAAGCTGATATTGCGGATTGGGTGGAAAATAAAAAGAGGCTGGATGACATTAACTCCGAATTAGCACAAGACTTGAAACAGAGGGCTCGGCTTAAGTGGTTGATCGAGGGAGATGAAAATAGTTCGTTTTTTCACGGGGTGATTAATCAAAATGTTGGCAACAATCGGCTCAGTGGTATCCAACTTGGTAATATTTGGGTGACGGATCCAACCTTGCTTAAAGAAGAGGCGCGGAAGTTTTTTGCTTTTAAGTTTCGAGAACCTATGCAAATGCGTCCACCCTTCGTCTGTCCCTCCTTGAAGCAGGTCTCACCTGATGATGCGGCCCGTTTAGTGTCTCCTTTTTCTTTGCAGGAAATCAAGGCGGCTATATGGGATTGTGGGTGTGACCGAGCCCCTGGACCAGATGGTTTTTACTTTCGGGTTTATCAAACATTTCTGGCTGCTATTAAGAGACGACATTATGAGGATGATGGAGACTTTCTTTCATGATGGGGTCTTCTCCAGGGGCTGCGCGTCGTCTTTCATCGCGCTTATCCCAAAAGGACCCGACCCTATTGCGTTTAATGACTTCAGGCCCATTAGCCTCATCGGCTCTATTTCAAAAATCATCTCCAAGGTCCTAGCTAATCGGATCAAATTTGTCGTTGACTCGGTTGTTTCTGATGTGCAATCCGGTTTTCTAGCATCTAGGATATATTAGATGGGCCGCTAATTCTCAACGAGATTGTTGCTTGGGCTAAATTCTCTCGGGTTGGGACTTTCATCCTCAAGGTAGATATGGAAAAGGCTTTTGACTCTATCAACTGGGACTTTATTTTGTCTGTTCTCTCTCAAATGGGCTTCCCACCGAAATGGCGGATGTGGGTCAAGGGCATATTAGAATCCTCTAGAGCATCGGTCTTAATTAACGGATCGCCGTCTAGAGAATTTCAATGTTTTCGGGGTGTCCGTCAGGGGGACCCGCTGTCCTCATTCCTTTTCATAATAGCTATGGAGGCACTTACTTGCTTCATACATCGGGCTCGCGAACTGGGCTACATTAGCGGGTTTCATTTACCAAACGGTGGGCCGACAATTACGCACCTCATGTACGCTGATGATATTGTTTTTGTTGGTGAATGGAGTGAGGAAAATCTTAGAAATATTGTCCGCCTAATGAGGTGCTTCGGTCTCGTCTCCGGGCTGAAAATAAATTATAACAAGACCTCCCTTTTCGGTATTGGTGTGGATCACGCAAATGTGCAGACAATGGCGGATAGGATTTTTTGCAAAGCGGACAAACTGCCTTGCAAGTACTTAGGCGTACCGGTTGGCGCTAACATGAATCAAACGAAATTTTGGGCTCCTGTTGTGGACGTTTTCAAAAGTCGGCTCTCGAAGTGGAAGGCAAAACATTTATCTTTTGGCGGTCGGGTTGTCTTGATTCGGGCTGTTTTGGACAGCCTCCCATTGTATTTCTTCTCACTGTTCAAAGCTCCTGTTGGTGTTATAAACTCTCTAGAAGCACTTAGGCGTCGCTTCTTCTGGGAAGGGATGAGGACAAGTCAAAAGTAAATTGGATTGCCTGGGAGCATGTTATAGGTCCTACATCCAAAGGCGGTTTGGGTTTTGGCTCGCTTAAGGCGATGAATGAAAGTCTCATTATAAAATGGTGGTGGCGAGCAAAGATGGAGCAGTCATCGTTGTGGCATAAGGTGATTTCTGCCGTCCATCACACCAACTGTTCAACATCTTACCTCCCTATCCGTAGGGGAGTTAGTGGAGTCTGGAATGCGATCTGCAAAATGGGTGACATTGTAATGGAACAAAACCTGAATATTGCTGCCATGATTAAAGGGAAAATGGGTGATGGAACTAACATAAGGTTTTGGCTAGATTGGTGGGTCGAGGACAGACCGCTTAAAGACCTCTTTCCATGCCTTTTTGCTCTTGAAAATCACAAGACGATCTCGGTGGCTGCTCGTCTCCAAAGTTGGAGCTGGAGACGAGCACCTAGTTCTAACTTGGAATTGACGGCTTTGCATCAATGTTCTACATTGATCGCTGGTACCATTTTATCTTCTCACCGGGATACTTGGGCTTGGGTTGGGTCTTCGGATGGCGTTTTCTCCGTATCTTCTTGCAAAAAACTGTTACAATGTTATGCTACTCCGTTCTACCCGTTCCAATGGGTGAAAGGGATTCCAAAGAAGGTCTCGATATTCATTTGGCGCGCGGAACAAGACCGATTACCGACACGCAAAGGACTGCTCAGACGAAGAATTATTAATGGGTCAGCTGAATGCTTGTTATGTGGCGGACCAGAGGAAGACGCGGATCACCTTTTGACATCCTGCTACGTGGCGTCCTGGATTTGGCACAAGGTAAGCTCATGGTGCAACATCTCGCCGATTTTCGCCTTCACTGTTCGCGACCTGCTAAACGTACACAACTCTCGGGATATTCCGAAAAACAAGCGAAAGTGGGTGCACATTATCATCATGGCTGCTGCATGGAGCATCTGGAAAGCACGAAATGCATCAATTTTTCAAGGGAAGAGGTTCAATCTGGATAGCATCTTTGGTGAACTACAAACTGCATCATATAGCTGGGTGAATCACAAAATGAAGTCTGCAGGCTGGACATGGGAGTCGTGGAAGCGATTTGACGTACCGATTACCTGATCTTTTGTTTGTTTTGCTTCTAAATGTGGTGTACTTTCTGGTGTTTCTTATGTTTGCGACTAGCATCTCCCTAGTCTGCAACTTTCTGTACATATTTTTTTGGTGATATGAAATCAGTTTGCCGTTCAAAAAAAAAAAATATGGATATGTCCATTTCATTTCAAGTTGATATTTATGATAAAAATTCTATATTGTATTGATTCATGATATAGTATCTAATACTATTTGATTTTTTTTAGAATATAGTATTTAGAGTTTTTGAAGGTGTCTTTGGATTGGAATTTTTCAATGTGAGAAGAAAAACATAGTGGTGAGCATTTTGTAGCGAAATAAACAGTATTAGGTTGTATAGGTGGTCGGATACTACAAGTATCATTAAAGTGTATGATGAAAGGTTATTTGTGATTTGTCTAGATATGATCATGTGGAACTACGGAAGGTTGAAGAAAATAAGCATGTTTTTTCATGAGTTATTATGGGGTTTTGATTAAAAAGTAGAATGACTCTTAAAGTAATGTAAAACCTATTAACGACATGTAAGGATCGATAACATGATTTCGCTAGTGATGTTTAATTGAGTCCTAGAAAAAGAATTAAGGAGGTATATGTTTAGTTACGGAACTTAAGATTAGGTTCCGCGGCAATAATCAAAGTAGTTCCATATTTTATACAATATGGGGTTCACTTTGTGAGTTTAATGTGAGTTCCAAGTGTGTTACTTCATAAGACTAGAGGGAGTGGAGGGGCGGGAAAGAGGGCGTGATGCGCCATGTGGCACTTGTGGGGACCGTGTTTGAAGGGTGAAAATTGTGGGGAGTGGAGGGGGGGAAAGGGGGGAAGGGAATAATATTATATTGTGTTAAAGTTAAAAAAAAAACAAAAAAGAAATCGGACCAATCAGAAAGCACCACCTCACCTCCACATCTCCCCCCCCCCCCCCCGCCCGGCAAGAATCCCTCGCCCAATAGGGTGTTCATCGGGTTTGGTTTTTGGTTATCGGGTTATTCGGGTCGGGTTGTTCGGGTTTTCAGTGGTGAAAATATTACCCGATAACCAACTCAATCTAGTTAAATGGTTATCAGTTATGGGCTTAATCGGTTTCGGGTTTTTCGGGTCAGGTTAAATGGTTATGAGTTAAATGGTTCGGGTTTTTAAGTTACATATTTCCAACCATTTTGGGTTGCGTATTTCTATCCGTTTAGGCTATAATATGTTTAAAATAAAACCACAACATGGTTACAATATTTAGTTGCAAATTTGGCTACAAAATCACTACTCCGATGTACATAAAAATATGGAAACTGGATCATTTATATGTTTTTGAATTGTTCGGGTTATTCGGGTCAACCCGAATCATAAAAAACTAATCCGAAGACCGACCCTAAAGACTGTAGTCGGGTTCGGGTATGCACTTAATCGGGTTCGGGTTAATCGGGTAAGGTACTTTCTTGGGTTGGATCACTTCGGATTCAGTTCGGTTATTGGTTATCGATTAAAAAGAACACCCCTACCGCCCAAGGGGCTCCCGCCCTCTTCCCCCCACCACGGGCCGGTGTTCCCGCCCCTAAACCCTTCCCGCCCCTCCCTTCCCCGCCCCACTCCCTCTGGTCTAATACTAAATACTAGTAGTGGAAAGACACCAAACATAACGAAAAATCAAGGATTCTTAATTGAACCCTCTAATACATATGTGTATGTAAGATAAGAATGTAAAGAACACTTTTTTTATAACAATGTAAACGCCTAATAACCATATATCATGGTTAATCACTAGCTATAATTAACAACTCACTCGTTTGTAAGGGCATCAAGAGTCGTCCCGTTTTTTCGCATATTTTCTCGGGTGACACGTCAGCAGAAAACAACATTTTACCTACTTTCCCGGGTTTTCCTAGAATGCGCAATGTCGTCCAAGTTTCCCAAGAATTTCCTAAAACAATTTAGTTTAATATATAAAACTTTAAACCTTTTCCCCATTCTCTAACTCTTCCCCATGGATCGATGAGTAGTCACCAGATTTCGTTGCAAAATAAACCAGGGGTTACCCTGGGTCAATTCCGAATGCCTAAAAAACATATTGTTTGCTTGTGTGAAAAAAAAATGCTCATATTTACGATTATTCCCACACATTTTTTCCATCTATCACTTTAATGATTGCTTGATTATTATTGACTAGTTTAGGATTGATATAGTTTTAGTCTTATGTGTTCCTAGTATTTTGTCAAAAATATTATCATGGGAAACTAAATGATCTATATATGATTGATGGAATTTTTTAGCATTATGTGTTACTAGTATTTTGTTTACTTTTAACCTTTTTACTTTTTATTTTTTACAAATTTGTCACAAAACATTTTTAATTTATACTCCACACCTTTTCACTTTAAACTTTGGTCCATACGCTTTACATTTTTTACGAATTATGTTTAAGTCTAAATTTTGCGAGTCCAACGCTATAACCTGCGTATGTTGTCAAATGTTTTTACCTCTATGTTTTCCCGGTTAACGACTATGTCGTAGCACGTAGGTCATAGATTGACTTGGTTATTCTTTTAATAATTTATATTTCGGTGTAAATTCGAGCGTTAACACGCCACATCGGGTGTGCGTGGTTTAATGTTGTTAAATTTGGATTAATGGTCCCGCCGCAACACGCAAGTCCTAAATACTAGTTAAATTTAATACTAAAAAATATTACCCATCTAATATGTTGGTATCAATTATACTCGTTTATGGTTTTATAAGTTCACCATACTATTTGTTATGTATTAAAACACTAACAGTGACAATTTGGTCGTCTACCAGTCTACCACGTTCGTATATGTTTGCATGATTATCAATAAGATGCACGAATTGCCCCAAAGGGAACGTTATTTGTTAAAATATTGTTAGATAATAGATACAACCACACATTAATATCCAACCATCTCTATTTGTCCTTTTCTTTTGTCTTTACACCTTCATAATCCCCTTATAAGTTGTACCAAATCATCATCATCACTACACACACTCGATCAACACACAATAGGAGTCTAAAATGAAGTACACTAGGCTGCACAAGAGTAAGGTTGATAAAAACGAGCACGATTTCGTAGCAGGAAATAAGCGGGCATCAACCAACGGTCAAAAAATGAAGCGATTCTCGGAAGCAATACAGAAATTCTTGAGCAATTACAAGGAGCGACAGCGAGACTCAGCCCATGACGCTTTGTGGACTCGCGAGGATGGAAAAAAGAACCAAGAGGAAATTTTTATGAAAGCGAGCTTAATGTCACGGATTTATCTTTTTATGTTCGCATCCTAAATCCTTCGTACGCTTTTGTGTGTGAATTCGGATAGTGTAAGTAGTGAAAGACTTGAGATTTTTAAATGAAAATACGTAAATTTAGTTCAAATATGAGAAAGAAAAGAATAGCATGATGCATACATGTTACTACACCATTTTATTCTGGTTTTTTGCATGTAATGATGGAGAATTTGATAATATCCTTCTTAAACCCTTCAATCATCAAAGGCATTACCATTGCCCCTCTTATGCTTTTCCATCCTAATCAAATTTCAATCAAGAATCAATCTTATGGAAACAAAATCTCATTGTATTATGTGTGTGTATTATAGGAACATTACCGCTCCGAATCAACCAAGTTATGCCCTTCCAAGACAACGTTGTTTTTATTACAGCTGGCCAAAATGGAGCCACGTTTCCCGACCAGCCTGCGGCTTTGATGTCCTGAAAGTAGTACCACACCTCATGAATTGACTGATTTGGGTTATGCTTAGCAGTGGGTCAAATGGTTTACTTGAAAACATGTCAAACGGGTCAGAAGTTTGGCAACGCCTATTTTAAATGTGTAATCATACCCAAAAGGCCAAAACACTAAAATATATTTATAAAAAATATGGACGAAAAATCTTCAAGGTCAACCCGAACTTAACCATCAGAGGCGTCCCCGAGTATTTATGTACCCTATCCGAACCATTAAAAAATATGCCCTAAGGCTTTAACGAATTAAATAATTTAAACTAAATCCAAATTCAAAGCTATAACAATTACTCAATTATTATAATTAACAATTAGTATTAGGGCTCAATTACGGCTACTTCAACAAAACCTCTAATTATAAATTACAATATATTAATATACCTTTTGATTTGAACAGTGATTTTATTGTTTTTTTATTTCCTCAACGTTATCTACTGTTTATATATTATTTGTTTGGATTGTTTCGCATACGGTCTTTTGGTGGAGTGGTTTAGGCGTTCCTAATGTAACAAATTCACCCGGGTTCGACTCTTATATATTGTTTTCTTTTTTTATTACTGTTGGATGGACAACAAGCATCTCAAGTCAGATGATTAAGACACGTGCCTCCTTCAAGTCTCATGATTAAGACACGTGTACGACTCTTATCTATTGTTTTCTTTTTTTATTACTGTTAGATGGACAACAAGGCATCTCAAGTCAGATGATTAAGACACATGCCTCCCTCAAGTCTTATGATTAAGACATGTGCTTCCCCTCCACAAATATATACTCGTAGCTAGATGCAGACAACAAGACGCCTGTCAGCCTCTCCACCGCCTAGGCTACCACACCCACAACCACCACCACCCATCTTTTTGTCACTCTACACCCCCCCTCTCAGTTCACCTCCATTGGTTAATATCTGCTTTCTAAGGTGCGAAGAAGACGAGCCAACGCCGTAGGTGTTGTGCTCGAATCAGCTGTTGTTCACTCGAGGTTTCACCGCCACCGGTGCTAGATCTGTTCACAACAATGCTTTTAAGTCATCGACGGTGGAAGCCCAACTCCCTAGGCCACCGAGGCTTCGTGGTGTGATGGTGCTTTGATGTGGCATCACTGGTAACATCGGAGGCGGTGTAGTGTCTCGGAATTCCTCCACCCACGGAACCGAAGATGTCGAAAGCACCGATAGTGACGGTGGTTCTTATTTCCCATGGAAATTCTAGGGTTCAGGGCTTTTAATGGGTGTTGGTAAAGACGATTGCGGCTCAAGGGTCTTTCGATGGTTTCCAGTAAAATCCCAAATTGGATGTAAAATCTCTATACGTAGGATTGTGTGTGTGTGAGTGAATGTACATCCTGAATTTATGAGTATGGAAAGAGGATTCAAAGAGAGATGGTTGTGGTTTATGTATGTATAGGTTACATGTACAATGAAAGTATATTTATGCTAACACTTAAACTTGAATGTGTACCAGAGAAGAAAAATGGTGAAGAGATGGTCCTGTTGACGTCATAAAGGGGAAGGATGCCAGATTTAGGGTCGGGTGGCTGAGTTCGTCTAGAAATGGTTGGTGGTGGTGTAGAGTGGAAGTACCAATTTTTAACATTGGTTTTCTACAAAGAATAGATCCACGTCAATTTTTAAGTGGCACATTGTTTTTGAAAAGTGTATAAAATTGGAAAAAGAATACACATGACAAGAAAGATGGAAAAAGACTCGTATATAGTATTCTTATGTAGGATTATTTATCAAAACGATTATTTTTTACCGTTGTAATTTTTATATTTTGTAACATTCAAAAGATAAAGAATTACTATTTTATCAATTTAAAATTATGTGTTTATATTATAAAAGCCTAGGCTGTTCTAAGGTTTTGTTTCTCTTATTCTTTAAATCATATTATGACTATTTTGGAGATTTTCTCCGAATCTTGATATAGTCGGTATCAATACAATTACGAACAATAGAACTTATTCGATATTGAGTTAGGCGCAACGCGCCGTTTCAAATCCCACTAGTTTGTAAAAATTACCTAATTAAATAATTACACTCAATTTTAAGGCACAACAAGACACCTAGCTAATTGCAATAATAGTTCATAAATCCGGCGACAAACATATAATTATATAAAATACACAAAACCTAAGTACCCAACAAAGTAAATATGCTACACCGAAAGTTATGAAAAAAAACATAAAGACGATTTTTCTAACTGAAAATCTTAAAGCTGTTAGAAAGAAAATTGAAATCTTAAATATTAAATTTAACATAAAATTACAATCTAGATGATGATAAACAATTAGACATTCAACTCACAAATTGCAATTTGGAATTTCGACTCTCAATGTTCGTCTTTTGCAGGTGCCATCGTCTGAATATAACATCATCGTTTTTTTATTATTTTGTTCCGCCGTATGAATATAATATCAATGCATTTTTTTTATTTATTTTTATTTACTAGGAGGGTGTTTGGCTCTCCTTATTTCCACCTACTTATGATTTTTTCAAAAGGTCATAAGTTATTTTAAAAGTGTTTGGATGATGGTTTGATAATGACTTTTCGGGTTTGAATAAGGTGAAAAGGAGGTGGAAAAGGAGATAAGTTATAAGTTAAGAATACGTGACTTTTTGAAAAAAGAGATAAGGAGGTGGAAAAAGAGATAAGTAATAATAATAAGTTATAAGTTTATCCAAAGATGCCCTAGGTTAAATAGGTATTGGTTTAATAAATGTTATGGGTTCTTGAGTAATTAATATTTAAGTTTTAAACTGATTATTATTGGGCTCAACTTTTAAGTGTAAATGATTTTTCTATTTTAAAAAAATACACACACATACATATAAAATTTTTATAAAAAAGATTGTGCCCCCGATGAAAATGGGTCCAAGCCGATTGGCCTCCCCGGCTTGGGCCATAGCCGGCCCTGTTAACCATATTAAAACCAGTCTGTTTTCCCACCTATGGACGTAGCTAGGGAGGGCGTTGGTGCCTACACTTGACCTGCCAAGATTTTGAATTTTGTGAATATGTTTAAAATAGAGACTAAAGTACTTTGGCCTCTAACCTATGCTAATTGTGGCTCCGGGAGCAGCCACCCGCGCCAACTCACTAACAAACTGTCCCATCCAAAAACCGAGTAAACAAAATGAACTTTAGGATATGTGAAACTCAGAATGGATACATAAAGATCTTTCAAGTAAAGCAAGAACCTTAGTTTGTCAGGCATGTGTTCTCCACTCTCCATTGACCAAACCAAATCAAACTTTCCATCAAGAAATGGTTGGTTTAAAGCATCTGCAACTTGAAATGAAACATGCTAACTTTTGGATATTAGTTTAAGAACATTGTGCTCATACTGGGATCAACATACGCACAAGTGTTTTAGAAAATTGCTTGACTCGGTTATTTGGAATTGATAACCAAGACGTGCAAATAGAAAAACTGATCAACTCGATTTCTGTATACACTTTCGAAATTTTATGGAATTATAGATATGCATACAAACCATTGCTAATATGCTATAACACTCGGTTACAAGACGCATATATAAATTTAGTTTCTCCTACAAACTATTGCATGCTTCAGCGATATATTTATAACATTCACCCCCAAATTCTCAAAGTAACCATATATAGTGGAGTTCCACATAGGTGATAGGTGAGCACTTGAGGCCCTCTAGAGGTCGTATGTTCGAATCCAACATCACCGTATTTCTGCCTTTATCCCCCTTTGTTAAAAACTATAAATCTCTCAACACAATCAACCAAATATCATAAACAACAAACCAACAAACAGGGAAATAGCGACAAAACAGGTGACAAAATTATTATTAAACCAACCCAAAGAAGTACCCCCCCCCCCCCCAATACCCAGAGTACTACAATCATAGAACTCAGAAGAACAATACGAAGTTAGATCCAACAACTGATGAATGTATCAGATGATGGGTCTGTATATGATCAATACAAATACTTACAGAGCTATATAAACCCTAATACAAAGACAATGAAGACGAAGACCTAAAACAAAATACAGAGAGATTTTAGAGAGAGAGACTACAAAAGACTGAAAAAGAAAACAATAATAATAATCTTCTTTTATAAGCTTCTCGAGAAGCTTCCTGATCAAGTCCACGAACAAACCACAGCCACACGATCAATTAAACCTCAGCCATTGGATCAAATCTGTTATAACAACTCTCAAGAATAATATCAGCCCAACAACCAAGTTAATATTAGAAACAACCTATTTAACTAATAATAATAATAAGCCTAAAGACTTATCAAATGTAAGAATAGGCCCAAAGGTTTGAATTAACTATGTTTATATTTTTAACATCCCCCCTTCATTCAAACCTTTTTGAACACATCAACCAAACCAAATTTTTCACAAAGAATTTCATGTTGTGACCCATTAAGACCTTTGGTCAGTAGGTCAGCAATCTGTTGATCTGAATTAACTTCACAGTTTGAATAAAACCATCTGAAATTTTTTCTCTGATAAAATGAAGATCAATTTCAAAGTGCTTAGTTCTTTCGTGAAAAACCGGATTAGTAGCTATTGAAATTGCTGCCTTACTATCACAGTTCAAATTAACTGGAAGTTTGCAGTCAACTTGTAGCTCTTTTAACACATTCAAAATCCACATTATTTCACAAGTTGCAGAGCACATGGCTCGGTATTCTACCTCAGCAGTAGACCTAGACACAATACTCTGTTTCTTACTTTTCCAAGATACCAAAGATCCCCCAAGAAAAATACAATACCCAGTGACAGACTTCCTTGTCACTAAACACTTTGCCCAGTCTGAATCTACAAATGCATTTAACTCAAACTTCTTAGATTTTCTAAACTGCAAACCTTTACCAGGTGACAGTTTTTAAGTACCTGAGAAGTCTTAATGCAGTTTGTAAATGACCATAAGTGAGTTTGTGCATAAATTGGCTCAAAACTTGAACGACATAACTTATATAAGGTCTTGTGATAGACAAATATATAAGTTTTCCTATCAGTTTTTGAAACCCATTAATGTTATCTAAAACCTGTTCACTTTTACCATGCTTAGCAGATAAGACATAGTTTTGTTCAATTGGTGTATTAATAGGTTTGCAACCTAGATAACCAAACTCACTCAACAATTCCAAACAATACTTCCTCTGAGATAAACATATCCCGGAATCAGTATATAATACTTCAATACCTAAAAAATATTTCAATTTTCCTAAGTCCTTTATTTGAAAATTTGAACTTAGAAACTTCTTTATTTTTTCAATTTCATATACATTGTTACCAGTGATAACTATATCATCAACATAAACAAGTAATACTATGAAAACATCTTTTTCAGACTTAATGAACATTGAATGATCACAAACACTTTGTGTAAATCCAAATTGTAACAAAACATTAGTAAGTTTTTCATTCCACTTTCTCGGGGCTTGTTTTAGTCCATACAATGACTTAACAAGTTTGCAAACTTTATTGTCATTGTTTGAACTATACCCATTAGGAAGAACCATATAACCATCCTCAGTAATAGACCCATAAAGAAATGCATTATTTATATCTAACTGAAACAAGGACCAATCATTTTGAACAGCAAGACTTAAAACACATCTAATAGTTACCATTTTAACAACTGATGAAAATGTTTCACCAAAATCTAATCCCTTTCTCTGATTATAACCTTTGGCAACAAGTCTTGCCTTATACCTTTCTACCTCTCCATTTGCCTTATACTTTATCTTGTAAACCCATTTACATCCTATTGGTTTTCTACCTTTAGGCAAATCAGTCAATTCTCAGGTTTTATTTCTATAAAGAGCTTCCATTTCTTGATTCATAGCCTCTACCAACCTTGGGTCTTTAGAAGCTTCTGAATAAGAATTGGGCTCAACACTTTTGTTTAGACTAGAAACAAAGCAAAAATTATCAACAGACAAATGAGAATAGTTCACAACTTTCTCTACCCCATACTTGACTTTACCTTCTACCACATAATCATCAAATATCTTAGGAATGTTAGACACTCTACTAGACCTCCTAATACTTCCCTCAGGTGGAATAGTCTCTTCATTTGGAGAGTCAACATCATGGTTTACCCTACTAGGAGTCCTACAACCTGAACTGCCAGGCTGCTAACCTAAGTCTATCCCCCCCAGCACTCCTGGGAGGATTTCCTAGTTGCAAACTAGTTGACTCATCCTGAGAACTAGTGATTCCCCCTTCATCATGGGGAAGGGTAGTGCTTTCAGTCACATTTGTCAATTCAGTATCCTCAAATTGATCAAAAAAGTTTAGATTATTTAGATTGTTATCACTTACATAAGTTTTATTATCAAGACTTTGTTTAAATGGAAAAATTTCTTCATAAAATCTGACATCTCTAGAATACTCAACAGTTTTTGACTCTAAACCCCATAACTTGTAACCCTTTTTAAAGTTTGAGTATCCTATGAGAACACATTTCTCAGATCTAACAGACAGTTTATCTGAATTATTTAAAACTGTATTAAAACAAAGACAACCAAAGTTCTTAATGTGACTGAGTGTTAGGGGGAACCCATACACAACCTCATAGGGACTCTTACCTAACAATACAAACGAGGGTATCCTGTTAATCAAATAAGTAGCTGTTAATACACAATCACTCCAAAACCTAAGTGGTAAACCACTCTGAAACAACAAAGCTCTAGCTGTGTTTAAAAGGTGTCTGTGCTCTAAGCAGTTAACTCGGAAAAATATCGGTTATCGGTTGAGGACCGATATTTGATATATCGTTTTTCACGGTGAGATATCGGTGAGATATCGGTCATTGCAAAATCTATATACATATATTTTTATATATAAATTTCAAAGTTTGGGAACCATATGTAACCATCTGAAAGATATAGGGGGTTAAATTGTTAAATAGCCAAACTTAAAAACCCTAATCCTCCACCATATTAATACAACCTTTTCTTCCTCCCCTCTATTTTCATCAGTCACCACCAACAAAACAATAACCCTACCCCCAAATTTGCTTAATCTCTCGATTGATTCTTCAAACGGGGTTCGATTTCACATATCTAAGCTCAAATATCTTCTTTTTCATCTCCATTCTTGAGCATAAAAGGTTAGATTTCATGTCTTATACGTGAATCGGACTAGATTTGGGCATTATGTCTACTAAAATGGGAAAAAAAGCTGAAAAACGAGATTATCGGTATTTTCACCGATATTACAAGCCGATCTCGGTCGATATCCCGGTCATCTCGGCCGATATTCTCGGTACCGAGATTATCACCGATATAGGCCCTTAACACCGAGAACCGAGATCTCGGACCGATATAACCGAGATCTCACCGAGATTAACTGCTTAGTCTGTGCTTTCTCTCAGCAATTCCATTTTGCTGAGGAGTATAAGCACAGGTTGTTTGATGAATAATACCATTTTTATTACAAAAAACTTGAAACTGTTTATTCACAAACTCAGTTCCATTATCACTCCTGAATATTTTGATTTGTTTTTTAAACGGAGTTTTGACTAACTCATAAAAGACAACTATGTTTTCATAAACTTTAGTTTTAGACTTTAACATATAACACCAAACTGTTCTACTATAATCATCCACCACAGTTAAAAAGAATCTGTATCCTTTCCTACTAGTGATCTTATATGGTCCCCAAACATCCAGATGAATGAGATCACCTATCTGTTTGGTTTGATGATCACTTATAGGGAAGGGTACCCTCACTTTTTTTTGCCTTGTGACATATATCACAAGGCTGATGTGAGTCCCTTTGCCCTAGATTTAAATCCTTTCTCAACACAGCTAAAACCTGGTCAGAGGGATGACCAAGTCTACTATGCCACAAATTGGCATCATTAATACTATTAAAACAACTACTATTAAAACTCACATTTTTACCAACAAAATACAGACCATCAGTCTGTTTACCAGTCACCAGGATTCTCTTGGACTTGGAATCCTGAATGAAACAACTTTGTTCATCAAACAATACACTTAGCTTATTATCTCTAGCTAACTTATGAACAGACAAGAGATTAACACAATAATCTGGAACAAGAAAACACATCATACAGAACAACACCTTCAGTAAGTTTTATATCTCCTATTTTAGTTATCTTGGCACTAGTGCCATTTGGATGTTTAACTAAAATATCAAATTCAGAGACTTCAACACAGTTAAACATCTCTTTATCACTACTAGTCATGTGTTGGTTTGCACCAGAATCAGTGATCCAACCATGATTAATAGCAGCTTTAACAAAACTAGAACAGTTTGAAATTTTTTTCCAAATATTTTCCAAATTAGAAATTCTTGACATACAAGAGAAGCCATTTATGAAAACACTCTTACCTCCTGCATTATTTGTTTGAGACTCATTTCCACGTTTCTCACTGATCAGATTCATAAGCTTTGATATCTGTTCAGATGAAAAAGGCAAACCAGAAGAACTAGACATAGACTGTTTATCATTTGAAATATTTGAAGACATATTAGATCTAGCATTTTGATTAAACCCTTTCCTCCTAACCCCAGGAGGATAACCTACAAGTTCATAACATCTATCCACAGTATGACCAAGCATATTGCAGTGAGTACATTTAAGGTTAGGATTAGGTCCTTTATTACCAGATGTTGAGAAATTTTGATTAGATCCTCTATTACCAGCCCTTCTATTTGTGTTTACATTATTAGTTCTGGTTAGGAAAGACACATTTGTTTCTTTAACACTATTAGTGCTAGACTTCCTATGTGATTCTTCCCTAGACACAATAGAGAAAGCATGTTTTACAGAAGGCAATGGATCTTGCATCAACAAATTTGTTCTAACTGGTTAATAAATGTTATCTAAACCCATTAAGAATTGCATAAGTTTTATTAAACCATTAAAACTGTTAAATTCTTTTGAAGCCTCATAAGTACAAGGTGGTAACTGAACAATAGAATCAAACTGTTTCCACATTGTGTTTAAGTTGTGATAATACTCAGCAACTGAACTTCTATTTTGACTCATAGAACAGATTTGTTGATGCAAATTAAAAACAACTGACCCATCAACCTTATCATATGTTTCCCTTAGATCTAACCAAACATCTCTAGCAAGTTTTGGAAAAACTTGTCCTAGATATAGTTCTTCATTAACAAAGTTTAACAACCAAGACAAGACAACTGAATTACACCTATCCCATTATTTGGCCAGAACTTCATCATCAGTAGGTCCTAACTACAGTACCATCTATAAATCCAAATTTATTTTTAGTTTCAAGAGCAAGTTTCATAACATTAGACCACACTTTATAGTTATCAATTCCTTTCAATTTTAAACTGATGATGGTTAAAGTACTAGTGTCACTAGGATGTATATACAAAGGGTCTCCTATGTCCAGTTTGTTGATTAGGGTACCAGCCCCATCAGCACCACCACCTCCAGGATTTGGAGGTGGTGGATTAACAACAACAACATCACACATACTAACTAAACAAGCAGATCAAACAATATGAACAAACAAAGAAGACAAGTAGCAACAACTAACCAAGATACACAGAAACAACCCTAGAAGGACGAAGCTGAGTCAGTGTACAGATAGTGGATTCGTCACTTAAGGTGTCTACCCAGTTCTTAACTCAGGAGTCCTTTTATTAACTATATATATATGTATATATGTATATATATGATAACCAGTAACACAACACAAGAAAACAATCAAAGACAAACAAGAAATACCAATCAATCAAGTAAGAGACACAACAAAAAACAGACAATCAATACCGGTCCACCCTAACCCGGTCAAGACCCCTAGACATAAGAGAGAGAACAAGAAGACTTACAAATGCTTCCAGCAGCAAGCCAACAACAATAACAAAATACAAACAAAGTATAGATCAGAAGACTTACAAAGTGCACAGCTTTCTAGCCCACTACCACGTACCAGAATCAGTATCCAGAGCCACAAGCCAACAATGGTTGACAAAACCCTAGATCTACAAAATAAAACCAGACACAAGTAATAGACAAGATCTACACAGATCAGATCTATTACTAAACACAACAAGTCAAGATCTACTTATCAAGATTAAAACCCTAATACACCTCAGACAACAAGAAAACAACGAAAGACACAACAAACACAGAATCAAAGAGCCTTAAGCTCTGATACCATGTCAAAAACTATAAATCTCTCAACAAAATCAACCAAATATCATAAACAACAAACCAACAAACAGGGAATAGCGACAAAACAGGTGACAAAATTATTATTAAACCAACCCAAAGAAGTACCCCCCATACCCAGAGTTCTACAATCATAGAACTCAAAAGAACAATACAAAGTTAGATCCAACAACTGATGAATGTATCAGATGATGGATCTGTATATGATCAATACAAATACTTACAGAGCTATAGAAACCTTAATACAAAGACAATGAAAACGAAGGCCTAAAACAAAATACAAAGAGATTTTAGAGAGAGAGACTACAAAAGACTGAAAAAGAAAACAATAATAATAATCTTCTTTTATAAGCTTCTCGAGAAGCTTCCTGATCAAGTCCACGAACAAACCATAGCCACACGATCAATTAAACCTCAGCCATTGGATCAAATCTGTTATAACAACTCTCAAAAATAATATCAGCCCAACAACCAAGTTAATATTAGAAGCAGCCCATTTAACTAATAATAATAAGCCCAAAGACTTATCAAATGTAACAATAGGCCCAAAGGTTTAAATTAACTATGTTTATATTTTTAACACCCTTGACCAACACAAGCTATATATTTTAGCTTATCCCATTGGTTAGTAGAGGATATCGACAGGTTCCATTTGCTTTCCGATAAACATGTTCACGACTTCACGTAGTAAAAAAAAAGTACCTGATCTGCCAATCCTTGTGCAGCAGCTAGGGCCTGAGCCATGTCAGCTTATACAGGGTTGAGGGTGATTCCATGACATTCAGCTCCATATTTTCTTGCTAGATACCTTTCCTATCCCACACCCAACATCAACTATATATATGCTTTTAGATTTCTTCACGGGATCATCTGCAACCAAATTTTATACAATATTAAATGTTAAATGTAAAATGCCAAATATTATTTTCTAAAAGTTGAAGTAATGTTTGCATTTGGCATATTTTGTTTCATTTCCTGTGACCGTTTAGATGACATAAGTCAAACTATGATTTTCAAAAAGACTAATTGCTAATCATATCATTTACAAACTATTGTAGCATCAGTGTATTCAAAATATTCAATGCAGATAAGGTCATTAGAGGTATAAACGATCCAACCCGCTCGTTAGCTACGTACTTGAGATCGGCTCGTTAAAAGCTCGAATAGAGCCGAGCTTACACAAGCTTGATCTGACCCAAAACTCGAGCCAAAAATTAAGCCTGTTTAATAAACAAGCGTGAGCCCAAACTCGAGCCTACAATTAAGCTTGTTTGATAACGAGCCCAATCCCGAGCTTCACTTATCGAACTCAACCAGCTTACAAGCCTAAACGAGCATAAAACTTATATGATTTTTGTTTGATATATTTAATACATATATTTATCCAATAGTTATAGGTATATATAAAATTACGATAAAAAGAACTTAAATATCGATATGTCATATTCCTTTCTTCAGTTGTTACAGTTGGATTTCTTTGTGTAACAAGTGTGTCAGCTTGGAGATTGTGAAACAGGTAAAACCGCAAGTTGAACTTGCGGTTTTGGGTGACATGGACAAAAACCCGAAAGTTCAAGTTGCGGATTAAGGTGAATTTGGACAAACCTCCAGACGTGGTATGACGACTTGGACTGTCATGTTATAATAATGTTATGTGGATGTGTAAACCGAAAGCTCAACTTGCGGGTATACCAAAACATGCACCAGCCCTGTGTCGTGCATAAATGCAAAGAAAGATGCAAAATGTAAAACGGTATGCCTATCATCATTTCACATTTCCACACTGCCAAAATATGATTCCAAACTATAAACATGCAAAATATAAAACGATTATATCAACCCGCAAGTTTTTGATATACCCGACAATACCTATCATTTCCATTTCTAAACGATTCCAATCCAAGGCCAAAGTTTGCTTCATCATTTCACAGTATAAACTATAAACGGAAAGAACGAAGAAGCTTTGATACAATCCACATTATCATTCGATATCCAAACTTGGCAAAAGTTGTGAAATGTGTTTTCATTATTTCAAATAATACCATCCACATTATCTATCATACCATTTATATACCACCGAAAATAATATGTCGTGCCTTTTGCCTCTTAAAATTTTCCAACCAAAAACTATTGTTTATGAAAAACACAACCGTTTATCTATTTCATCGGCCAAAATAGTCGGAAGAATATGTTTTTTGGAGCAGCTTGGATTGGTGTTACATCTGCAAGAAATTACTTTGATCGATGCTACATTTGCATGTGTTATAACACGTGTAGAATGTTATTACGGTAAAGTAATTTTAAATATGTTAATGGTGGAGGGCCCCCCCCCATGAACGACATGCCAACCGATGGAGAAGGAAGCCCAAACGCATATTGGAATTTCTTCTGTGGTTCTCCCTTTCGTTTATGTCTCGCTCTTTCGACAATATCGCCCCTGGTACCACATAGGCCAAGCTCGCTCTGGATACCGACGGTCTTCAAACTGTGAAGGTATTGGCTTCAATAAATATTATAACCCATTTGTTGTTCACTTTGATTTCCTGCCCAATAAGTGAACGACAACTGTTGTGTGTTAATCGGGTTATACGGTGTCCAAAATGATGACGCCCGAGTGTTAGTTATGAACCCCCCAAAGCGTTGTTGATTGAACCCCCCTCCCCCCAGACTGTTGATGAACCGGGTTTTATGAGGAAACCGCCCCTGTATAATTACCACTTCCCTCTTCATCCAGCAATCTAAATAGAGAATCCATGTCTAAATCCCCATGGGAAGTATTTGGATTTGTTGAAGGTCCTGCGTCGTCATTATCAACACGGATCTGTTGCATGAGCCCTGTTACCCTTTGAGGTCGGCTTTTGTCAGCCACTTGACCAACCGGTGATTTTGAAGACGCGAAAGATAATTCAAACAATCTCCTTCACGAATTGTAGACAACACTGCTCGGGTAGTGTTTTGAATGTATCCAAAATTTTCATGAATTGGTGCAGGAGCCCTTGCCATAAATTGAGACACTTGATTATTAATCTCATTATACCCTTCCATCTGCATTAATTAAAATAAGTAATATTAAAAAAAATATTTTGCATAATATAACGTGAATATAAATGTATATATTACTTAAAAGTGATATACAAACCAGTAGTTGGGTTATCGCGCCATCATCTCGAAACCCGGTTTATGGTACCGGGTTATTCACCGGGTTAGTTATGTATCCAATCGTGTGTTCTAAATACCAACTCATGTAATTTAGACAAACGGAAATAACTGTGGTGCGTTCCCCCTCCACTTTATTCGCAAGAAAAGACATATGATTCATGTTCGCTAACCAATTAGTATCTCTTCTTCCGGTACACTTCTTTCCATGCAATTCACGGTGGACTTCAGGGGTAAGGGGTGGATCATGAGGTCTCCTTTGACGGAACCCGAACTGTCTAAGGACCCTAGATGGTGAGTGGTATTCCACCACCTTCCACCACACGATGAAACACTCACAACACCATGAATTCTCCCCCTCTCTGCAAGAGTCTGGAAAAGACTTGTTGACATCTTCATATGGTCGGCAAATAAACTAGTGCACAAAAAAAATTATTATTAAACCACCGTACGAAATTAACCGGTAATATAATGTAAATTAGCTCTTACAGTCTCCACTTGAAGATTTTGGAGTTGTGAACGAATTTGCCTCAATGAGTGTATGATGCCACCTCCCTAAGATCGTGTTTACCTCTCCAACTATAAATAAAATTTAAAAAACAATCATTAGTTAAATTAACAAGTTATAATACATAATATCAACGTAGCATAACATATCACTTACATGACACCATATGGTTTTCTAGGTGACATCTGGTGGTAACATCCAGGGGATAATACCTGGATCCTAGTATAGGCCCACAACTATAACAGATACATAGGACCTCCATATGTTTTTTCGGTCCCTATAGCTGCTTTGCACAAGTTGCGGTACAGACATGCCAACACGGCACTCCCCCAACTAAAATTCCCACATTCATCGAAATCTTGTAAATAAGGTAAAAATGACAACGATGCATAACTATTGTTGGTGTCACAAAACAGGGAACATCCCAACATAATTAATATCACACAACGTGCGCGCCATGTGATCTTGAGATCGCTCGCGTCAGCAGGAAATGACTCCGATATTTTTAGAACAAGTCCGGATGACGGAATAGTGTTTTCGTTTCCGCGTAACATACCATTGTCACCTACTATACCCAACATATCTCCCACTAAATGTAATCGTTGCTCAGGGGAGGAGAACTTGAATTCTGGTCCCACCACTACTGTATTATTAATGGACAGACCCATTAGGACGTTATAATCCTCCAGCGTCACTGTCGCTTCACCAAATCGTAGGTGAAACGTGTGGGTCTCTAGATGCCATCTTTCAACAAGGTTCGTTATCAACCCGCGGTCAATTTGGCGGTGTCCACAGTCAAGAAGAACCCCACCAAAACCCGCCCTCCGCACCAACAATAGAACCCTTTGATCTAACGGATTATTGCTAATTTCCCGCCAAAATGGTTGGTCCCCCCCTCCCCCCGCGCGCGCGTAACATCAAATTCTACGGGTTGGGTATCATTTCCTTCAAATAACATCGCAAAATAATGTTTGGTTGACACCATAGAAGTACATTGTTGCTAGGACCTTGGTGTAGATATGCCATAATTTTTTAGGAATAAGGAAAATCTGTTCTTATAAGATTTGTTAGTTTGGAGTTTGGGAATTCGAGATTCGAGAACTGGAGTTTGTTTCAATAATAAATTTTATGCACCCAAGGCATTATAGCCTAGTGGTATCTTGGTGGTGAGATAAGACATAAGGGCCATAAGGTCCTGGGTTCGAATCTCACAAAGGGGGTTTTCTCATAATTATGAGTTTCCTCCTGAATTGGTGACTTGGTGGTGAATATGATCGCGTGGCAACACTGGTGGCACGATGATACTCCAGTGTTCCGTGAGTGATTCCAATTTGTTGGCCGTTCAAAAAAAAAAAAATTATGCATGTTTTCATCCAACTTTTATAACCAAAGCATGCATAACCATACAATATACTACTATGCAAATAGTAATATTGCAAGGAATCCAAACAAGTTTATACTAGATTTGACACAACCAATTGAGTTGAAATGTGCATGAGAATCTCTGTTAAATGCACGGGGGAGGTGCCACATATAAAACTCCAAAAGTGAAGAGTGGAGGATCGCATGGGGAGCTGCCACCTGCTTTATTGAGGTGTCCTTTATATGACTCATGTGAAAACAACAATCCAACTTGAGGATTCAATAATATCATTCAAACCAGGTGTTAGTTGGCCCGTGCTTCGTTGCGGGCGCAACTGTTGTGCATACATGTTTACGTTAAGTAGTACTATGTCATGGGTTTTGTTGGTTCGGCTGAGAGGTTTTCTTCAAAGCCACACTTTTAGTTGGGCCGGTCAAAAGTGATCTTTATTTGATTGTAAGTGGCCTTATGTGTATACACTATATTCTTTAATTTGCAACCTTAATTTGAAAAGTAAAAAATATGAATCCGTTAGTTTTTCATCTTTTAGCAAAAAGGCGTCATAATACGTGGACCAATATGAACATAATATGTGTACGTAACGCGTACGTGTTATTTTCTAAACGTACACCGCCTCTAGCTCGTCTCTTTCGAACTTTCTACCAAGCCAATCCAGAATAGTTTCTCAAGACGTTACGTGTCGTCTACACCCCTTGCTAAACCTTTAGTTCAAGTTGCGGATTAAGGTGACTTAGACAAACCTCCAGACGTGGCACGATGACTTGGACTATCATATTATAATAATGTTACATGGACGGAAGAGAAGGACATACTCGGAAGGTGAACTTGCGAGTTTAATGCAAGTCCGCATGCAAGCTTCTTTCAAATCATCTACAGATAAAAGCCATTATATATACTATTAATTTAGGGACACTTCTACAGTGTCACGAGGTAACATACGCCACATTAGTATTATATAATAACGCGAACATTTTTGTGTACAAAAATTGCCTACAATTTTTTACTTCAAAAGGCATTTGTTTGAATTTGTAGTACATGACAAAAAGAAGGTTAATGGGCCAAAAAGATAGCTGGAATAATTATATAGGCTCATGTGAGATACTGAGATGTATGAGGATTACTTGGGCTTTAGCCGATCAAAAAGAAAAGAAAAGGGAGGCCCATAAGTAAAGAGTCGGTGGGGTTTTTTTTTTGATAGAAGCCATACCACACACGTAAAAACCCACCTTTAGGCTTTAGTCAATTAAATATTACTTTAATAAGCCCAACTAAAGAACTTCGGGTTTTTGTCCATGTCAACCAAAACCGCAAGTTCAACTTGCGGTTTCACCTGTATCATAAACTCCCAACTGACCCACACTTGTTGCACAAACAAATCCAACTCTAACACCAAAAATGTAAAAAAAATCAAGAAGTACGTGGACTTATTATACACTTATAGTACTAAAGTCTAAAATGTCATGCATCAAATATAGTAATATATGTTTTTTTAGTTTTATTATTAAACTAGATTATTCTTCGGGAGCGTTTCGGGATAGACAAATCTAATTCTATATGTGCACCTCTTGCTTGAGTGAAGTCTCTGTACAACTTTGTCATGTCCCCAAGACACTCTAAAGTTGCGATGTGAACCTGGAAAAAAACAACCAAATTGGTATCAAACTAAATGTCATGACGATGATGATGATAGGCGATTCTGATGTATAAAGTGGACATATGTTAAAGAATCACATACATGTTCAATTTTTATTACGAATACATAATCGATCACCTTGGGTGACACCGAATAAAACAATCAACAAATAAAAATTATTTACCTGCTATTGACTAAAAAGATTGTAGGATGGAAACATTTCATGTTTCCCGACTATTTTCTCCACTCATACATAATTTAATTACCTGTTTCAATAATAACCAAACGAAAAGGTTGTTTTTTTTTCGTTTTTCTATAACACCATATTACTCGTTGGAAAGATGATAAAACGCTCGTAAATTTGGTGTAATTTTTTTTAAAAAAAATATCGTATAAAAAAGTTATTAACGTTTTAAAATCGTAGGTGAAAAAGCATGTGTCATGCACATTCGTTTGCCAATTGATAGGCCAAAGTTTTAAGCTGTTGGCAATATTCCGAGACATTAGGGAAACCGTTTAGGCGGGTGTTTGATAGTTTGTGTTTGAGTTGGTTGGCACGAGCACTCTTGTTGTCGTGAAAGAGGGCTTCAAGTGTTGTCCAGGCACCGTGGGCGGTGGTATTTTTCTGAATTATGGTGGTAAGAAGGTTGTTGGACACGGTTCCGTAAATCCATTCGGAAATTTTTTTAATAGTTTTGGAGAGAAATTAGAGGGTGGAATGGCCTCACCAAGTGCCATGTGTCCCACCCCTTTCCTTATATATAAACTTTTTATGCAATTCTCACAAAATCGGAAAATTTAAGTACGTCGAGTAGAGTAGAGGGGGTACTTATGAGTTATCACCCTCGTCACACTATCACTAAAAAACTACTAATTATAAGTTATCACCTTACTTTACATAGTTCTATCACATTTTTTTTTTTTTTGAAATGCTTAATTCAGTGGAAATCCTTGTAACACCCTAACCTAGCGGTCCCAAGTTCGAATCCTTACCCACACACCGGTGTCCTCCTTGCCTAAGCTCAAACCGTTGCGGGGAATGTTTTGTGGTGTGCATGGATCGAACCTGTGACCTACCCCCAGGATGGGAACCCCTAAGGGAAAACCCACTATACCTTAAACCAGCTGGGCTGGAGATCGTTGGCACACAGTTCTATCACATAATCACTAAATTACTTTCACCACCCATCACACTCATTATTAAATTAGTTACAAATTAAAAATAACCAATCACAACATGTCACATGATTCCCCTTTATATCGTCAAACTCGCTTACAAAAAAACCAACAAATCATCACATGCCACCTCATTCCTTTCAAACCTTCTACAATTGTTACCACCATCACGGAAAAAAACATCACTACCATGATGGGGCAGTGTTGCACGCTCACCACGTTCGGAAACTCGCCAATAACCTAAACTTGACACGAAGTCTCTGAAACTACTCACAAACAAGTTGCAATCATGAACAATATTCCCAAGCATCAAATCCCTCAAACAAAAAAGCAATTTACTAAATGTGGCAAGAAGACTATGTTTTAAACCATTTTAGACAACGTTTAAACACGTCATAATCGGTGTTGACGGTCATTTTCAATGACCAAAATGTTTTGCAACTGACTTTAGCAACAGAATTTCAGCGTAAAGCCCCATCGACATCATCAACCAGCGCGCCAAAGTTGCAATCCAAATCTTTAGCAACCGAAACTGCGACAAGAACTTTTGTAATAAAAAACAGAAATGGTTGATTTTCTTATGGTATTAGCCATTTAGCCCTTTCCAAGTACCAAACTTGTTGATATAACGTAGTTTTGACTAGGTTATTCTAGACTTATACTATTTATATTGTTTTTATTTGTTCTTTTCATGTGACATATTAAGTATTTTTACAAACTATTAAATAGAAGAACCTTACCACCACACTATTATGTCCCTTAAAAAGAACTTTACATAAGTAAATGATTAATCGTTTACTTTGTATGTCAAAGTATCAACCCCAAATATGTAAACATTATCTTGACTGGAACACCATTTTAACATGGAAATCAATCGTAAACCGCACGAAATTCAACATTTACCCATTTAACTTATCTAACGGCAGGTCTACAAAAAGGTACAGGGATTAATACGTTAACCATAACAATAAGTGTACTTCCAAAGTAGCTCATGTGGTCAAATGTAGTAAGAGCTCCCTTACAGCATGAAAAAAATAATATTACACCTGGTAGGTTGAATCTATCTTTCTTATTTTCTTTAACTTTTAACAGTTTGTGACACAAACTATACAGAAATTATGAGTTGTGTAGTTTGTTGCATATATGATTAGGAAGTGCCACCAGCCTTTGTAGCTTCTGTGCTATTTATTGGTGGTCATAAAAGACTCCCCACAGCCACATTGTCCTTTTGAGTTTGGGTTGATAAATATAAATTCAGATCTGCATCAATCACAATTATATTCAAAACTTTTACAAGTAACCAATAACTTTTTTCATGCTCATTAGGTAATAGGTATGTAGGGTGAGGATTTCTGACACGACACGAACCCAACACCGGATTCGCGGGTTTGGATTTAGTCTAAATGGGTTCAGGTCAAACCTTAACACATTTAGCTAATACGGGAAATTAGCATGATGTTTTATAGTTTATGTATATAAGTTCTTACTTGTTACAAATATGTTTTATATTGTAATTTAACCTCATTGGGTATTTTATGCCCAAATTTGAAAGAACAAAGAAATTAGCATCATCTTTTCTAGTTTAAACAATACTGTTTTATATACTTTTTGTATTTTTTTCGTTGTAAATTTATATATAGGTATCAATATGCAATAGAAAAAAGGTAATTTTCGGGTTTGTGTCGTGTTCGGGTTCATGTGTCTGATTCGGGCCAAATTTTCGGGTTTGTGTTACGTTTGAGCCACCCGATTCCCAAAACACGGTCCATAAGCCCCTTTAACACCCCTAAGTACGTCTAAACAAGATGCACTAAAAACAATTAAACCAAAGAAAACAAGTTTCTTACCTAAGTTTATCGTCTACAAAGTCCATCTTGGTACCGATAACATGCATAAGAGCTTTTGGATCTATCAAAATCTTCACACCCTTGTCCTCAATCAACTCATCAAATTTCCCTTTTTCATCTGTCCATATAAAATATCAGATTATCAGTGTTCCAGGAACTGCTTACATGTTATAATCACTATCTAAAGCTGAGAAATGAAAACCACTAAATAATAAGGAACAACCTTTTGATCATGGTTAATATCTGAGACAAATATGTCCTTCCGCCCCATGATCAAAGTGATCGGATGGAAGCAAGATAATGATTATTTAATGGTTTTTATTTTGAACGCATTGAAATTAAAAAGAGAAATAAGATCAATCCAACATCAATGTGAAGCAATCCAGGTATTTAGGGACTGCGGTAGCCATGACTAATTTACATAAAAGGAACCAATGCTCTTGTAATCTTGGGTGATATATAACACAATCCTCTGCTAGTAAGAAAGGAGAGGGGAGATGCTTATATAAGGAAGAGAAAACGGGCACCGAGGAAAGTGAATTTCAGGGGTGCAAGCGAGTTTCCAAGAACCATTTGTGGGAAAAAGAAAACAGACTTGTCCGTCTCAGTTATCAAATTCCAGTACTCCACAACCCAACCTCATCTTATCGAGTGTGGAGCCACTCATAATTCTCTCTAAAAGTGGCACACTTGCATGGAAATTGAGACAATTAGCAAGGTGGGAATCCATTTGGAGATGGAAGTTGGAACAGCAGAACACCAATGTGGGTCCTAAAAAGGTGCCAAGATATCGCTCTCAGGTTTGAGTTGTTCCCATGTACATTGATGCAGACTTCCATCGGCTGAGTTTTGGCATTATACTTCCAACCATGACTCGACAAACACTTCCCCCTTCGAGAGATAACCTATGGCAGATCTCCTCAGATTGTGTTTCTGTGAAGCAAATCAACGATGATGCAGGATTTATTGGATCACAACAATGCAAGTTATGCAACTAAACTTAAATGTCACCTAACATGAGTCCAAGTATACATGAAAACTTTGCTAATAAACACCGCCGAGAAGTCGAATTTAAGGTGGGGGAATAGGTGTTCCCATAAGCTTTGTCCTTACGATCAACAATCTATGGTCTGGAGAATCAATCAGAAGTTCTGAGCATGATTTTATGCCCAATTCCCATCATTGCTAAAGTCAATTCCAGCTTCCCGATTCAGCAAGATTTCGTTCTGTCTTCCATATCTCTCATCAAAGGAGCCACTGGATATACTCATGCCGTGTCAAAGCCTGTTTCTTTTCCTTCTAGTATAAAAACAGATAAGCAACAATTGAAGTCGCTACTTACTTACTTAGAAGGATGCCTTCTTTTCTCATTTTCAATTCCCATACTTTATGAGGCCAGCAAAAAGCCCACTACTCCCTTTTAACTAAGAGGCTCCCCTTGGGCATATGTCTAGGGTAGTTAAATGAGGTAATCCCTGAAGAAGGGTGGAGGGGGTATATAACTAGTACAAAAGAAGAGGACAGATGCTTCTGTAAGAATTCTATTCTAAAAAAAACTATTATACTTTGGCAGGAAGATTCTAGTAACCTGGAAGTCTAGATCTTCTCTAATGTACCCCCTTTCATACTAATGAAATCATCTCCTTTCCTCTTCTATAATCTTTAGCTCTTATGCTATTTCAAGTCCATTTACCTCATTGTTCATTTGACACTACTCTGTACAAGTTAGACAGTCTATAGTAGGAGCTTTATTGTAAATATTTTCATGTGGATTGTGAGATTAGCTAGCGCTAGATAGCAGTTTGTTGATAAGATGAGCAGTGACTAAAACGCAATAGCCCTAAAAGCGAATGGGAACATCTCACTTAAAAGTACAAAGAGCTCAAGCAATTTCAAGGAATTGTTTATGCTTCCTTTCAATCTTTACCATTTTCCTACGGACGTATGGACGGGTTTAGGTGTCGTATACCATGTGCACAAGAAAATCCACTTCAGAATTGTCAAGATATAATGTAGTGACTAAGAACATAGGCATAAAAGGCCTTCAATGAACATGTATACTAAACCAAGACTTAGGTCCATGACGCTCTTGTAAAGGCATCCACAACAGTAAGAAGGAATTAGAAACCATTAATAGTTAGGACCATATATGCACGAGATGCTAATATTCACGCAATCACGGATTCACGCCTACGGCCTATCATACTATATTATACCCTTGTTGCACATTTATTAGAAGTTCAAAACCATATATTGGATCATAATATACCACATAACGATGACTTCAATCAATGTGCAATAATTAGCCTCAAACTCACAATATACCAGAAACCAAAGAACATAACAATTTCAATGTGCTGCAAATCAACAGAAAACGTGGTCTAAATGGTTTCCATGTGTTGAGTTTTGGCACAATACTTCCAGTCATGTCTAAACATAGACTACTCCCTTTGAAGTAATCTATTGCACTCCTCTGACAGTGTACTGTGAAGCTATAATGTGGATGATTTTGAAGCGTAACAAAGCAACGGAACCTAAGAGTTTCCTAACATGATAAACACCTGGATATACCAAGAAAGATGTACAGTCTAATGAGGCTACTATGAAACATATACCGATGGTGGGGCAAGCCTGTCCACCAATTGGGAAGCTAGACATCAAGTAATTGGCCTAATGAGCCTTTCCTTGTTTGTTGGGTTTGTTCACATTCCATCTTTATTTCCCGTAGTCAGAGGCTTGGTTTAAAAAAGCGCGCCTCAGGCGCGCTTGAGGCGCCCGAGGCGCTAGG
The DNA here is from genome assembly GCA_030844895.1 of Ambrosia x helenae. Lineage (NCBI taxonomy): Eukaryota > Viridiplantae > Streptophyta > Magnoliopsida > Asterales > Asteraceae > Ambrosia > Ambrosia x helenae. Next base: position 34,621 of record JAUTDX010000840.1, read on the forward strand.
AAAGCGCTTTTTTTTTGGCCTGAGGCGCTAAACTACATGAAGCGCTGTGAGGCGCCCGAGGCGCCGCCTCAGTCAAAATTAGGGTTTTTTTGGGCCAAAAATCCAAATCAGGGTTTTTTTTTTAAGTTTTTTAAGTGTGTTTCGGCTTAAGCGCTTTAAGCCCCGCGCCTCGGATTTTGAAACCAAAACGCCTCGGAGCGCCTCACGCTTTTTTAAACCAAGGTCAGAGGAGGATTTATCACTTACCTTACACGAAAAGAGTAGGAACTAGGATGTCGCATTAAGGTGGGGAAAATATAGATGTTCCTTATATCTTTGTCCTTACAATCAACAATCTGTTGTCTGAATGATCAATCAAAAGTTAAAAGCATGTTTTTTATAGCCATTTCCTATCAAAGCTAAAGTCAGTCCAACATCACATAAATTCCAGCTTCCTGATTCAACAAGAATTTATTTATTATTCTGTCTTCCATGTCCCTCACCCTAAAAGAGCCACTGTAAACACTCATATCGTGTCAAAGCCTCACTTCCTTCTGGCCTCAGAACATATTCAACTACCAAATCTCTCCCTAATACCTAGCTACCTAAACTTCATCTAGTCATGGCAAACAAGCCAGAGACGGTTGATTAATGACAGCAAGGGACATACAAAGATGGCACGACACTACTGTTAGGCATAAGACACGGCTGGACAACAAAAAACCGTGAACAAACACAGCAATGGCTACAGCCTAAACTTGACAACTGTTCTATTCTATTGAACACTATTAAAAGAAGATGACAGCTGCAGCCGCTGCCATGGTGGCCAGCGTCCAGGAGCTACAAGACGAACAAGAGATTTAACGTGGTGAGGTCGGTGCGATTGCGATATACGTCCACAGGCTATAACTAGGATATGTATATTATTGAGATGATGAGATAATAACAATAACAATGCCTAACAAACTATCTATAATACATAGATTAGGGTTACAAATATTGTAAAACAGGAAATAATTAATATCGAAAATAACAAAAACAGCAAGGATTAGAAGCATAATTGTAAAAAAAAAAAAAATAGATAAATAATGATTAATGTGAATTGGATGTAATAAGGAAAGTAAATGAATGAAAACCTGCATAATTGAGGGTATAGGAAAGACCGTTACAACCGCGAGCTTTAACACCGAGTTTAAGAAACGGTCGTTGTCGCTGCTGTAAGAGGTGGCGTATCCTGTCCGCCGCCGCCTCCGTTAGGCTTACGGCTTGCCGTCTCGCCGCCGTCGCCGCTGCTGCTGCTAATCTTGAAGTCGCCATCTTTGTTCCGATAGATGGATGTTTGGAGAAGCCACGGAGGAGAATCCTTTCTTATTATTAATTTATTATTATATATTAATTAAATAAAACAAATTTACTACTATTATTAATTATTAATTTATTATTATAGAAATGAATATTTTCCACCGTCAAAAGACTCTGTGTTCCCGAGTTTCTAAACGGGAGAAAAGAAAAGAAAGGAAATGAAAGATGTGTTCCTCAGTTTCATTAAAGAAAGGGAAAAAAATATGGTGTGTTCCCGAGTTTCATTAAAGGAAGGAAAAGAAAGGAAATGGAAGGAAAACTAGTTAAAATTCTTTAGTTTAGTTTTCCTTCCGATTTGGAAGAAAACGGAAGGAAAGAACATTTATCATTTCTTTTCCTTTCCCTTCCCTTCCTTCAATTTTTTTCCTTTCTTTTCCCTCTTTAAGTTAACTCGGGAACACAGCGGGTGTTTGGGATTGAGTTTGAAAATGCAAAAGTGTTTTTGGTCAGAATGTTTATTGGCTTATAACTTTTTTAAAAGGAGTTTAAAAAAATGTTTGAATTAGCTTTTGGGATGAGAAACGTCGAAAAGGCAATAGATTGTTTTTTTAAATGTTTCGCTTAACTTATTGTGAATATTGGTTGTATAGGTGGTAGATTTGTAATTTTTTTTCCAAAAGCCAGGATTTCTAACTTCTCAAAAACAGCTTTTCCACCCTTAAAAGCCAAAAGTCAGAACAGAAAGTGTTTTGGGATTACACAAACAGCTTATTGACTTATTGGCTTATTGGAAAAGCCAGAAAGTCAATAAGTTGTTTTGAAACTCAATCCCAAACAACATCTTAATTGCAGCCGATGATCTTCAGCCCAACTGGTTTGAGGTGGGAGGGTTTACCTCCTCGGAGGGTTCCCGTCTAGGGTTGGTCACAGGACCGATTCTCTTCCATCGAAAAATCATACACATTTAAGGTTGAAAGAGCCCCACGTGTAGGAGGACTCTAACTTATGACCCAGAGGTTGATAGGACTAGGATTTCACCATTGAACTACACCTTTCAAAAAAATTGTGTCATCTATTATATACTAGGTTAGAGTCCCGTGGGGACTCACGGTTCACCCGAAAGTAAAATGAAAAAAAAGTAGGAAAATAAAAATTGTATTATGCAAGTTGTTTTGGTTACTAAATGTTTGATAATGCAATATGTATGAATTTTGATGTTAAATGCAAAATGTCATCTAATAGTTTAATGTAACGAAATGTTGGATATATCGACTAAGTAAAGTTTATTTTGACAAAAAAAATATAAACAAAGAATTGAATAAAATGAATAATATTATATCAATATCTATATTATAATGTATGAGGGATGGGTAGTTTAAGATACCCAAATGTTAAGAACTTATTTTTCATTAATAACCTTGAAATGAAGGTAAAATAGTCATTCATACATTATTTACATTTTAATACCATATCTTAGTTACACTTTAATCTCTTAACTTTACTTAACATTTGTTTATTTTAATTATAGTTAAACTTCTTTTCCTTATTTTAAGCAAACTATCCCCTCTGATTTTTAAATAGACATATTTTTGCATAGGTTGATACGTTTATAAAAAAAATTACATTATAATAATAAGCATTTTATTATCTTTAATTTGAGTATAGTATTGCTATTTTTTATTTTAAAAATCTTTATGTGCCACGTGATTAACAATATCTAGGGTTAAGCAATAACTAAACCATTCATCGAAGCCAAACAAAAAAACAAACAAAACTGAACCAAAATCTATTGAAAACTGAAAACATTCGATTTAATTTATAATCGGTTATCGTTTTCTTTTGTACCCTTAGTTAACCAAAATTAGTTAAACTGGAACGTACTCATTCATATATTCATAACAACGTGCCGGAAGGATCAGATAGGGAACAAAGACATTTCTAATGGTTCATGGTTGGGTTAGGTTCCGTTCGGTTATAAGCCTCAACCGAAACAAAAATCAACAATATTGATTTATCGATCTTATTAACAAACCGGTTAATTGGTTCAGTCTATTTGGTTAGATTGCCGTTTTTAGTTCGGTTTAGTAATTTTGGTTAATAACCAAAACCAAACTTTGGTTAAAATTTTGCTTAGAAGCATATGAAATGGAGGTAAAAATACATGTAATGGATGTATAAAAGATATAAATGTATGAATGGTTCAGTCTCGGTTTGTTAATTTTGGTTAACTTAGGGTACAAAAACCGATATTAGGTTAACTCGGTTTTGGTTAATTTTCAGTTCGGTTTTGCATGTTTTTGTTCGATTTAGGTTGAGGGTTCAACTATTGTTCACCCCTAGATATTGTTAATCACGTAAAAAACATTTTTTTAATTAAAAGTACATAGCAAATTATACTCTAATATGGTTTGAAGCTGAGTAGATAAGCTTTTGAGTTGTAGTGGCTGTAGAAATAGATGAGGTTTTGAAATTTTAAAATTTGGAATTTGATTCTCGCCACTTATTCTTTTTCTCTGTATTTCCTTCAGTCATCTTATTTTTCTCTGGCTTCACGCAAACTCTAAACCTCTCTATATGTTGAATAGTAATACCAAGCTTACTTCTATCCTGTTCCAGTAGTGTAATCACAACATCCGAACTGTTAATTGTCAGCCACTTAGCCGTTAGGACCTGCCAACGGTATGCTTGTTTTCGTTTATGAAAATATACAACTCGCAGCATAACAACACGTTCTTAAATAAGTCTTTTATTTTATTTTTTGTGCTAATAAAAATCTTTATATTGTTGATTCTCCTATGTTTAATATTATAGCTGGTTGAGAAATTTGTGATTTCTCATTATATGAATTTATAAACTTGAGAGATTATACATACAAAAGTTGCATTATTTGACAATTTTAAATATGTCTATTCATCTTGATCGTCGGTTTTTTGTTCCAATCTCTTTGTTCAAATTGAAGGCTTCTAAAAGTATCCAATTGGTTGGATTAACATGCTGATGGAATTCTTATAGGCTTAGAGCATAATGCAAGCTGGTCGTGAAGTACATTGAAGCAATTGTTGAGACAACATCATCTAGGTATAATTATAATAATACATATACACATTAATTGAACGAAGTGTTTGGAATCATCAGTTCAAATACACTTTTAGTACAAATATATTGATTTCAATCACCAGTTCAAATGCAGTTAGGTTATTTATATATTTATTATTGTTTTTAAGAAAACTGATAAATGGTCAATTGTTCAACAAATTAAAGATGAAGTAAGTGAAAGTTTGTGTAAGAAAAACATAAATAAAAAGTGGTGGAGATTTCCATCTCTTTCACACCTGCATCAATGATATTGAGGTTCAACCAAACAAAGTCAGTCAACGAATATTGTTATAATCACATAACATATCAATTTTTGGTCAATGTCTGTTAAAGGTTTAGTTATTTTTCAACCCTAGATATTAAAAATAACATAACATATCAATATTTTTAATTAAAACAATTGTTATACTATGCTCAAATTAATAGATATAGTTCTTAAACTTTTCGAATAGCAAGTTACATTTGGATAGTGGGTAAATGTATGAAAAAATGTAAACAATAAAATGCATGTTTTTTTATGATATGGGTTTTGTAAAGTATTAATGTATGGCCGTTTACAATTCGTAAGAGTAGTTGGCAGTTGGCTTAAAATAATGAAAAAAAAGTGTAATTGTTATTTAAGTAAACAAAAGTCAACTTAAACTTTTGAGTATCTTAAAATGTCCTTATCAAATAAATTATATATAGTACAGATATCTATGAGTGAGAAATAATTTAACATTTAACTAAATCGAATAAAAAACAGAAGAACTAAACCGAAAACCAACGACGACTAAATTAACCAAAAACCAAATTAACTTAAAATTAGTTATTGTTTTTTGTACACTTAGTTCACCAAAATCAACCAAACTGATATAGAAGCATTTATATATTCATATACTTTTAGATTTTATACCTAGGCCTGTAAACGAATTGAACGGACACGGTGTCCGTGTTTGTTCTTTTAATTTTAACTTAACACGAACACATAATCAAACACATTGTTGTGTTCATGTTCATTCATTGAGAAATTTGTCATGTTCGTGTTTGTTTATGTTTGTTCGCTTAAAACCTAAACGAACAGTTCATGAGTGAACATAAACAGACGTTCACGAATATGATAAATGTGAACAATTTTGTATTACTAAAAAGAGAAAGTAAACTGTAAAAAGAACCTGAACGTAAAACGAATAAGAAGGATTTTAGGCTTTTGATCAAAATAAAATCAATGGATGAGATTAAAATGGGAAAAGTATACGTTGAGTTTCTAAAAGAGAAGGAGAAGGGCAAAATAGGTATAACCCACAATTGTTGAGTTCCACCCCCATTTTTTAAACGTCCATAACTTTTTCATACGACATTATTTTTCTAAAAAAATATACCATAAAAACTGTAACACCCCAAAATTTCTAAACCGTATTTTATGATAATATAAGTACACGGGGCTTTTAACTATAAACTAGTTGACAAAAGATGAAGGGGCAAACTTGCTAAGTTATCAAACTTGAGTTTTTGTTAATTATATATAAAAAAAAGATGGAGATGAACTCCACAACCCCTAAATCGTTCATAACACACACACACACCAAACCCTAAGAAACTCAAGATCAAGCCTAAATCAAGGTGGAATCAAAGGACTTTTGATTTCATTAGCCCTAAAACAAATCATTCAATCATGAACACACCGAGGTAACTTTTATTTGGTTTGATTTGGTGATTTTATTCATATTTGAAATGGATGAAAAATAGGGTTGCTATAAAAACGTGAATTAAGGGTGTGTAATGGTTACTCTAGTTTGGGAAAACCATAATACATGTTAATTTGTGTGTGTTAAACATAATCCTTGTGAGAAGGTTATATCCTCATAGTTCATGTTATGAAATGAATTGGGTTTTTGGTGGATTGGTAGGAACCACCTTTAAACCATCAAATACTAGCTTTTGTTAATGATAAACTATGATTAAGATGTTTATAGGAATGCTAGTAATGTTAATCTTTGTCAAGGATGGATCCATGAGGTCCTTAAGTCCTAAAATTAAAGTTAGGAAAATCACGCCTATCAAGTGTTTGATGAAATGCCTCAATGAAACTCGATTTCACTTGGGCATAGATAAGTTGATGAAAACTTGTATATTGGTAAAACGCAACCAAAATGCCTGTAGACAAGTAAAGATTAGGTTCTAACAACCTAAGTGATCATTCACCTCATAGGTGCGAATACTAGAGACTTTGGATAGCTAAGGAGTCTCGGAATGAGGTAAAGAGGAAGCACGCATAAGGTAAGTTACCCAATGGCTTATGCTTGTTTAAAAATCAAGTTATATGCCTTTATATGTATTTTCCCATGCTTGAACAATACCATAAGAGCTTCACCATATGAAGCTTGTATTTGAATGCAAATCGATAGGAACAACCTTGGTCGAAGGTTGGAAACATGCTAGGTAAGTCCTTGTAGGACTCAAATCTTGTAATTTATATACATATGCTGTAAATGTATTAGTCAAATGGTTTCCGAGTGATAAATGACCGGTAAATTTTATATATCATGGGCGATGTGGATCGGGCATATGAAACTGCGCAGGAATGGCCTTCGGGGCCATAGACGCTAAGGTAATGCCACAACGGCATATTGCCCAAGGGAATAAACTTGAACGCCACCTCTAGTGTTGAGGGGCCGACTCAAATAGGTCACGAGTCACTTGAGGGAGTCATGAAGACTTAAACCATTGTGGATAGATAGTACGAATCCTTGTTGTAAATGACATGCTTAATTAGTTCCAAACGCGCCATGGGTAAGTTTGGGTATGCAAGGATGAAATGGTATGCATTAATCACATGTATGAACTTGTACTGATAATAAAATCAAGGCTCAAACGGCCAAAATAAGAATATAGTAAGGTTTCGACTCAAACTGGTCGGATGATCCAAGCTTTGAAAATCAAGAAACGGACCATTCCAAATCGTATGCCAATGATAAGCTTGACACAATTTCTCATTTCAGAACTGTGACCCACCCGGGTCAGTATGTGACCCGCCCGGGCTGACATGCTGAAACTTTAAGAGTTCTCATTTCAGAACTGTGACCCGCCCGGGCTGACCTGCTGAAACTTTACTAAGGTATTTTTGGACATCCGGGACATACCCAAGATTATACTTATAGGACCCTAAGTGGCCCAATTCTGATCTTAAAAGCAATGTTTTAAAAACCGGTTTTTTAATCATACCGGATTTGGCTGAAAAATGGTTCAACCGGTTGAACCGCTTTGTACCGGATGGTTCAACCGGGTTGATTAATTTGCTATATAATTTCATAAATTATAACATTAACACAAAAATAATCTAATACGGAGTAGTACATAATTACATACTAAAATACTATTAAAAGTTAATCAATAATTAAAAAATAATCCAAAATATAATCTAAAGTTTTTAATTTTTTAAAAGTTATTCCTTAATAAAAAAAATAAACGAAAAATAACCCAAAAACTAACCTATGCCGGTACCGGTATAGCGGTTCAAAACGGTATACCGGATTTTACCGGCGGTATAAAATCGATACCGTTTCCCATATTTACCGGCGTGTTTCGTACCGGATTTCCATCTGAAAACGGTAATACCGGTATAACCGGCCGGTATTTACCGGTTTTTAAAACATTGTTTAAAAGTTTGGGTCAGCCCGGGCGGGTCACAGTTATGAAATGAGAAATCTTAAAGTTTCAGCAGGTCAGCCCGGGCGGGTCACAGTTCTGAAATGAGAAATCTTATAGTTTCAGCATGTCAGCCCGGGCGGGTCAAAGGCTTGCCCGGCCGGGTAAAAAGCGAACTTCCTCAGATATGCCTTGAATTCTTTAATTTCAGTTTTAAACCTCGTTTAATCAATTAAAGTGTCTTTATTCGATGTTTGACACTAGGTATTCATGCTTTGGGGCCGGGTGAAGATCAAGCTAAATATCTTGAAGAACCGTATGCATATCTTGTCGCTTCTGCATCACTCGTGTTTAAATACTTTAATTTTGTTTAGGGGAATGTTATGTCAATAGTTAGACATCATGACTCTTGCCAAAAACAACTTAACTATGGAGTTGTATCTTTCCGAATGCGAATGGTATTATTACTAAGCATGTTTAAGTTTTAATTACCCCCATATCTTCATAACTAAACAAAATTAGAGTATTATATTACATTAATTAGGGACGGGTCTTACAAAAACAAGCTTTTTATCCTCTTTCATTTGCATACCCTATTGCTATACTTTTAAAAATATTGTTGTGTTGATAACTTGCGTTTTGTCATGATACAACTTGCGTTTTTTGTCAAATATAACTAACATCTTTTTATCATGTATAACTTGTGTTTTTATCATGTATAACTTGCGTTCAATCATATATAGCTTGCGTTTTATCATGTATAACTTGCGTTTTTTGTCATATATAATTTGCATCTTTTTATCAGGTATAACTTGCATCTTTTTATCAGGTATAACTTGCGTTTTATTAGGTATACTTGCGTTTTACCAGGTACAACTTGCGTTTTGTCGAACCTGGGTCTTTGAGTTGTTAAATTGTAACACCCTAAATCTGTAATATAGAAAATTCGCAGCGGAAAAGCCAACCGTAAAATTTATTTCCTTAAAAACAACATTGTATGTTTATAAACCGATCCTACTAAGTATTTTAGGTGTTACATCTCCAATTATTTCTTATTACATTCAACGAAACTCATCTTTATTAAGTTATGTGACCGTGACCACGTACAATCTGCTCCATTGCTCGATCTCCATCCTTTCCTTACTTCAATAGGTAGACAAGACAACCTGCATTCACCACATAACCATTTCGTTAGTTCAATAGGTGACCTTATGTAATCTACTCATGACGCGGAAGTAACATCCAACAATACTCTGTGATCCTGTCCAAAAGCCTTCTTTCAAGTTCGGGTGGGTTACCCTGATCCGAACCTCCATGTCTCCTGCAATCATACTTACATACCTGCATCTCCTATCATTCTCAAAATGAAAGGTTAATGACCTTACAGTACTTACAAGCTTACAATTCCCACTCACAATCTACCTTGACAATTATATCATCCTACACTCGTTCTACACGTAACAACCTACCTTTACATACATAATACTCCCACTCTTACCCGCATATAAGCAAAACATCAAAATATGCGAAAAACGGACATAAACCCAGTGGGGAGCGCATGCTGGTGCACACCAGCGCAAGGTGCGCTGGCCACCTTGCGCTCCCTGTTTAACCACATCAGAAGGTCAGCGCAAGCTGACAAGGCACCAGCGCAAGGTGCTCTGACTTGCTCTGACCTTGCGCCCCTGGTCGGTTTTGCTACTAACTTTGGGATTTTCGCATAAAATCAAAGATATTGATACCCCAAAGCTATATTCACTTAACCTTAGCCATTTTGAAGGCTCAAAGGACATATTTTATCATCTCATTCGGTTTCTAACATTTATATTTATTTATCCATATATGCAAGTCCATTTCGACCCGTTAAGAGGTTTTAGGCACCATGCCTAATGGCTTCCCATTCGCTCACTCATTTAACTTATGTTAAGTCAAAGAAAACATCATCCAATATAAATTACCATGTCCCGTTTGTCCCCTCTATATGAAACCAAGCATGGGTCAAGTCTATGGTTGACCCATTACCACGTTTCTTACCTTGGCACAACCATTAGTTATTTGTTTCCTTTGAGATTCCCATACTACATGAACATATAACTTCGATATCATAATGCAAGTTAAGTTTGGGAATCACTTACCTCAAGTCCTCCAAGTTCATGCTCGTTTACTTGTCTCCCCTTGACCCATTAGCTTCCCATGCTTGAGTCCATTCTTCCTATCCTTTCATATCATCATGTTCACATCATTGTTAGCATACATGATCATTCACACTAACAACCATCCCCAACCAAATATCACATTGACTCTCATTAGTCAATTTCTGTCATTCCTAAAACATACATTCATATCCACATTTATTTCTCACATCATGTAATACCACTTATTATCATATACGCCTCATAGTCTTAACATGTTATGTGTCACATAGTGTTTCTCATCACATAATCATGTTAGGAAGCATAAGCATGTTAGTCATACGTTGTTGACTTTTCAAAAAGTCAACTATCAAGTATACAACTTTCGATATTTAGATACATACGTCCATATCAATATACTACTCCTTATCAATTTCTACCCTAACCATTACATTAGCATGTTACAGCACACATATCAAGGTATGACTACTTGGGTGCACATAGAATTCATTCGACACATACTAGCGCTTTCATGATTCTACAATTGGAAATTACAATCCAAGGTTAGCCAACATTATATAACACCAACATTGTCTTTTCTTAATAACTTCATACACTTCACAATTTGTACACATTCATCTCTTAATTACACATAAGAAATAATTCCAACACTTGGTGTGCATCATACTATCCAAACATAGAATATAACATTTAAAACACAATGTACAAGCATTTCATGCCTACTTTCATAACTCATAGCACAAATCATCATATTTCTTCCCTACATTACATACCCTTCATTCAATAGTTATCAAACATAGTAATTCATCACTTTCTTATACAAATTAGACTAATCTAGACATTTCATCAAACACTTGGTGTGTATACAACATTCTAAGCTCAAAGTACAAGCTCCTAATACACACATTCCACCAAAACGCATATTCACCTTCAATCATGATTAATTTCCACATGCATGTCACTAACTACACATTATTCTTACTATTACATGGATTTACCCCTACTAAAGCAATATCAAAGCTCTAATGAAAACCCAATATCATCATCTATGCAAATAAGCAACTTCTAGTGATTAGCTCATCTCTAAACCATTAGAGATGGTCAATACCACTTACAATCAAGCCATAATATGAATTTAACATGTTTTCCTCAAAACCCACATGTGGGGTTCGAATTTCATACCAATTGAGGGTTAGGGTTCTTACCAAGGCTCCAAGACTTGTAGAAAACTCTAAATTTGCAATCCCCTCAAGTCTACCCTCAAAACCCCTTTGCACCTTGCATCAATTGTGAGATTTTGGAGCTTGGTTTGGTCTTGAGAAGACCTCCCCTTGGCTGAATTCGTATATGCCATGGGGGTGTTTTCTTGAACTTGTTATTCATCCACCATTTACATGAATAACCCTCCAAGTATGGTGTCAATACCCATTTTAACTAAATCTTTCTTTCCTTTCTATTTAGCCACTATTCTAACTATGTTAGATAATTTAGATATTTTATTTCATGCCATAGTAACATAGCACACAAATTAATTAAAGTTCGGATTTTGGGGCGTTACATAAATGAAGACAGAAAGCAGTTGGCCTAAGTGACCAGTTGGTTGATTATCTAACCTAGAAAATTATAAACTAATTCGATTAATACCCAACCCAGACCTGTCCCAATAATCACACAAATAACCCATCATAACGATGACCAATCTAAGATTTTTCTTAGCAGTTTTAAAACCTAAATCTAATCGACTAATCTGGATGAAATAATTGGATTATAACGCACCAATAGTGAGGAAAAAGTGAAGAACAGAGCATGCGCAAACAGGTAACGCAAGCTATCTACCCAATGATTTTTTTAAATTATGGCAATAGGGTATGCAAATGAAAGGGGATGAAAAGTTTGTTTTAACGGTGTATTTTTTTTTTAAAATAATGTTGTATGAAAAAGTTATTAACGTTTTAAATATGAGGGTAAAACTTGAAAAAATTCAACAATTATGGTGATGGACAATAATACCCTTTTGGCTAGGGACACATGTCAGCCTCTTATTCCTTATTATCCTTCTCACCCTAAGCTTCTTTTTACATTCTCCCTGCTAAAAAAAACCAATTACCAATTGGTTATTTATTTATACAAGTAGGTAAAGCTCAATTTATGTTTAGATTTATGTAAATATAACTACGTATGTAATTAATAAACTTAAACGAACATAAACGGACGTTCACAAACATAAATAAACAAACACAACGTTTGTTCATGTTCGTTTAAGTAAACGAACAAATTATTTTTCTTCGTGTTTGTTCGTTTATTAAATAAATGCCATAAACAAACTTCCCTTCGAACAAGTTCATGAACATTCGGTTCATTTACAGGCCTATTTATGCCTCTATTTTATATATTTACACCTCCATTTCATGTACTTCTAGGCAAAAAAAATTAGCCAAAGTTTGGTTTTGTTATTCACCAAAATTAACTAAACCGTACTAAAAACAGATAAGCTAACAATACTAACCGAACCAAGGAACAAATTGTTTAATAAGATTGATTAATTGATGACTTTGATTTTAGTTAGTTTAGAGGCTAATAATCGAATTGAACCGAACCATACACACCCTCAAAAGTGTTTGTATTCCCCGCGGCATCGCGCGGGCATTCTACTAGTTTATTCTAATGGATTTATTATCAACATGAACATTCAAAGTGACTAAATATAGTTTTCATAACATTGAAAATAATAATAAAAAAATTCACTATTCGAACTTTTAAAGCAACATTAATAAACCTAAACTAAAAAACAGAGAAATAAAAATCTTATAAAGTTATTCATAAAGCTTCAAATATTTTTTTATACACAGTGTTTGATGTTTTGTTCGTAAGGTTGTCATCTTGATCTAGTATTAGTATCTTCAATCCATCTCGACTTTTGACCCTTGATGGCGCAACATACAACTGTCCATGTGATGGATATATCGACTAAGTAAAGTTCGATTTGACAAAAATTATAAACAAAGACCGGAATCAATTGTAGTATGTAAGTTTTTTTTCTTACTAAATTTTTGGTGGTTCAATTGGTATGGATTTTGTTGTTAAATGCAAAATATCATATAAGGCTTTTAATGTAACACAATGAGGGATATATAAACTAAGTAAAGTTTGATTTGACAAAAATTATAAACAAAGACTGGAATCAAATGAATAATAGCGAATTTATTCTAATGGAAGCCAAATGAACATGAACATTCAATGTGACTAAATATAGTTTTCCAGAACATACAAAATAATATTAAAAACAAATTTCACCGTTAAAACTTTTGAAGCAACATTAAAAACCATACATAAAAAACAGATAATTTAAAACCTTATAAGGTTATTCATAAAGCTCCAAATATTTATTTGTACACAACATTAGTTGTTTTGTTCGTAAGGCTTTCATCTTTGTCTAATATTAATATCTTCAGTCCGCCTCGACTCTTGACTTTTGATAGCGCAACATACAATTGGTTATTTGACAAAGCAAGTGAGAATTGTCTTCTTTTAAATTTAAAAGAATTTTTTTTATCAGAAGGGGACAAACTAATTCTTAGGATAAAGGTTCGAATTCCAATGTTACTTCTTGAAATGATTTTTAGCTTCTATTACACGTTTCCCCTTTTTAACAACTTGTAATCTTGCACTGTTACACAAACTAATTCATAAGCTGTTTAAATAAAATAAATAGAAACAAACTAACATATCACATACCTTATAGTTATAAATCATAAACCAAGCTATAAACACACTAAAAAATCTCAGTTATTGCCAAAATTAAAATTTCATTTTATCGTAATTAAATTCAAATGAAAGCTTATGATCTAATAACACATTTTGCCAACTTACCAGATTTTGAGCAAAAGTTTAATTTACAATGATTAAGCGCTATTTTAAACATTCAGACAACTGCGAACTACATAGCATACTATCACAATATCACACATTACATCATTTGGGTAATATATATATTCTAATCATAACTAAGCTTAAGCATAGAACACTTATCATTTAGTTGGGGCCTAATGAACTTGAACCAATGGTCCATTTTCATTACTTCAATCAAAATCTTCCAAGTCTTGCTCATTGATAGCTGATTTTTCACATTCGAAGTTGTTATCATTGTCATCACGATCCTCGGAGTGCGGCTCATTTTCAATAATTTATGAAAACCTCCACCATTGTTTTCCATATTTGTGTTCTACATAAAATATAGTTGTTGTAAAGATATGGACACGGTGATAAATAAATCAAGAAACAATCCTTAACCCATTTACTTGAATGGGTCAATTAAATTTTACACGTTATCTCAATGTCACATGCTATAATATAATTTCCAATATTTTATTAAAAAATAGACACCAAAAGGATCAACCCCCGACCCATTTCAACATGTAGCTAAAAGGACCCATTGTACACACACTATAGGCAACTTTTGACAGGTTACCAAATGCCGTCAAAAAAACGTCATTATTTAAACTATATAAATATAGTACTTAATTATTAAAAACAGATAAGGTTTTTCTGTTAGGGTCAATGATCGGTTAGATTGTATTGTGGTAATAATGTTATTTTTTTATTTATATAAAGATTGGATAAAGAAAATGTCTTAAACTTTATTAAATATAATTAAATGAAAATAGTAACATTATTATTATTAATAATTTATTTAAATATCATATAAATTGTAGGAAACTGTTAATCAATAATAAATTATATTAATTATTAATTTAAATATCGGTGTTTATCTTAGTAAATTGTTGACCAAAACTTCCATTAAAACGTTTATAATTTTTTAATTTATTGACAATTGAATGAGGGTCAATACTAATGACTTTAATCATGTAATTGACAATTGATTAAACGGAAAGTCGTAATATCAAAATGAAAGTCGGTGAACAACAGTAAAACTAAATTCGTAATATTAGTATTAGTAATATCGATAAATAAAATTAAAATATTAATAAATAATAACAAAATCATAATCAATCATTCAAATCAATGACATTAAAAACATCTGCGTTTCAAATTGCCTCACCAATTATATACAAATTATTATTGACATCTTCAAATTAGCACATTTATTGAAATGATTTTGATGATTATCGTTTAATAAGAATTGCTTAAAGGAAAGTCATAATATAAAAATTAAATTCGGTCAACAATATTAAACAAAAATTCGTAAAATCTATGCATATAATAAACAAAGCCATTTTAATGACATGGCATTTAAAGAGGCATTCTCCTCCTTAAGTGTGCCATGTGTCATCCCATGTGGCATTGAGATATTTTAGGAAAAAAAAAATTAAAATTAAAATTGGATTTTTTTCTCTTATGTTTCCTCCTATAATGTTTAAACGTTAATATCTTTTATATACGAAATTATTTAAAGAAAAAAATTACACCAAATTAACGAGCGTTTTATTATCTTTTCAACGAGTATCATAGTGCTATATAAAAAACGGAGAATAAAATGACTATTTTTTTGTGGGATTTTTTTCATACAGGAAAAAACACACAAAGTGTTCAGGTAAATCATTAATCATGTATAGGCAAGTCATTAATTATGTTCAAATCAGTAAATATGAATTCTATTTTCAACATGCGTTAGCATTGGAGTTATACATTGTTTTAGGTTAGATATTAATATTAGAGTTATACATTGTTTAAAGTTAGGCATTAACATTGGAGACACATTTTTAATTGTTTTAGATGAGGTGCTACCCGAAGCTTTTTTGCATGTAACTGTAAAGCGAATCACTTTATTTCATATGTAAAATTAATATGTCATATTAGATTTCTCAACCCCGGGACGTTCCCGGGGTATAATCTAGTAGTAATATAAATAAATGAGATTAAAAATCTTAATAAATAACATCAAAATCATAATCAATAATTGAAATCAATTACATTAAAAACATCCGCGTTTCAAATTGCCTTACCAATTATCGACAAATTATTATTGACATCTTAAAATTAGCACACTTATTGAAATGATTTTGTTGATTATCGTTAAATGATAATTGTTTAAAAGAAAGTCATAATATAAAAATTAAATTAGGTCAACAAAATTAAACAGAAATTCGTAAAAATAATAATATAAATAAATGAGATTAAAAATCTTAATAAATAACATCAAAATCGTAATCAATAATTCAAATCAATTACATTAAAAACATCCGCGTTTCAAATTGCCTTACCAATTATCGACAAATTACTGTTTACATCTTAAAATTAGCACACTTCAAATTAGCACACTTATTGAAATGATTTTGATGATTATTGTTTAATGAGAATTGTTTAAAGGAAAGTTATAATATAAAAATTAAATTCGGTCAACAATATTAAACGAAAATTCGTAAAAATAGTAATATAATAAAATGAGATTAAAAATCTTAATAAATAATATCAAAATCGTAATCAATGATTCAAATCAATTACATTAAAAACATCCACGTTTCAAATTGCCTTACCAATTATCGACAAATTATTATTGACATCTTCAAATTAGCACACTTGTTGAAATCATTTTGATGATTATCGTTTAATGAGAATTGATTGAAGGAAAGTCATAATATAAAAATTAAATTCGGTCAACAATATTAAACAGAAATTCATAAAAATAGTAATATAAATATAAATAAATGAGATTCGAAATCTTATTAAATAACATCAAAATCGTAATCAATAATTCAAATCAATTACATTAAAACATCCGCGTTTCAAATTGCCTTACAAATTATCGACAAATTATTATTGACATCTTAAAATTAGCACACTTTAAATTAGCACACTTATTGAAATGATTTTGATGATTATCGTTTAATGAGAATTGTTTAAAGGAAAGTCATAATGTAAAAATTAAATTCGGTAAACAATATTAAACAGAAATTCGTAAAAAATAGTAATATAAATAAATGAAATTAAAAATCTTAATAAATAACATCAAAATCGTAATCAATAATTCAAATCAATTAGATTAAAAACATTCGCGTTTCAAATTGTTTACCAATTATCGATAAATTATTTTTGACATCTTAAAATTAGCACACTTTAAATTTGCACACTTATTGAAATGATTTTGATGATTATCGTTTAATGAGAATTGTTTAAAGGAAAGTCATAATATAAAAATTAAATTCGGTCAACAATATTAAACATAAATTCGTAAAAATAGTAATATAAATAAATGAGATTAAAAATCTTAATAAATAACATCAAAATCGTAATCAATAATTTCAAATCAATTAAATTAAAAACATTCGCGTTTCAAATTGCCTTACCAATTATCGACAAATTATTATTGATATCTTAAAATTAGCACACTTAAAATTTTTTTATTATGTGATATTTGAATAGGAATATTTATTTATATATTTGAATTATAAAAATGGAAAGATTGGTAATTGACGTTAATTGATCAACAACGCTTAAAGTCCAGTAAAAATTTAAAAATTATTATTAATGTCAATAAATAACATCAAAAATGGTACAATATCAATAAATCTTATTAATTGCAATAAAGACCAATCAAAATTTAAATATTTTTATTAATGTCAATAAATAGCCTTAAACATCTTAAATAATAACATAAAAATCGTAATTTAAATATCAAAATCAATGACTTCTT
This sequence comes from Ambrosia x helenae, assembly GCA_030844895.1. NCBI lineage: Eukaryota > Viridiplantae > Streptophyta > Magnoliopsida > Asterales > Asteraceae > Ambrosia > Ambrosia x helenae. The sequence continues at coordinate 52,429 of JAUTDX010000840.1, forward strand.
GTGGTGCAACATTAGTAACAAACATCTTGTGCTGGATTGAACACAATTTGAAGACACAATATTCGCCAATAGAAATATCTTTTGATTGAAGCAATTCAGGCCATCCAATCACAGTAAACCTTTACAAAAGCATTATGTATAAAAAATTTAGAATATGTACCTAATTATAAAATAAGAATATTGTAAACATAACTGTAACGTCATTGCATATGATGTTTTTAGACAACAAAAATTTGTTCATGGCCTTCGGCTTAGTTTGGAAAGACACGTAAAAACAACATTAAAAAACAATCATTTTTTTAAAATTAAATATCCATATAAACATAAAAATAACAAACATACCAACACGGTTAACGAAGGGTCATGCAAAACCTTGAAGAATTGTGAACCATTGTGATAAGACATAATAGTGTTGGTGTGTTCAGATGAAATCCTGTTTTTTAAATGTTATAACATAGAATGATTAAATCTGATTGAATATTAAATCCGATTCACTATATATCTATTAAATCAGTATTTAAAAAAATCGGTATTTCTAAAGAATAACCAAAACCGAATAAATCGGATTGATAAATTTCTTGAAACATGTGAATGAATTAATATATTAGTTTCGCTTCGATATTTCTTAACATTGATATTCATTCTATATTTATTAAATGATTATATCATTTTCTTAACAAAATCGATATTTTATTATTGAAATGAATGAATCAGAATAAATCAGACAGATTGAATTGGTTAAAAAATCGTAATCAAATGTTTATAAATCATTTAATCGTATTTTAAAAATGATTAAATGTTCATTCGAAATGTATATCACTGTTTAATCAAAATTTTTAAAGTAAACCATCGACTTTTAAACAAAACAAAGAATGATATTCGCTTGAACTTCATTATGTATTATTTTATTTTATGTTGTAACAGAGTATGATTAATCCTATGTATATTACCACGATCATACTAAAACAGCAATTGATAAGTAGATGAACCGCAAATTGTCACACAAATATGACTAATAATCAAAATAAAGTAAAACACAATAATATTAAGCAATGTTAGAAGAATAAGGATTGATGATTACCTTGAATCGGTTGTGGAGAATCAACAAATTATGAAAGATGAAGAAGGAGGATAAAAATGTTTGTTAGGAAGAAATGGAGAATGATGTTGTGGAGAATGAAAAAAAAATAAAGAAAACGGTTTATATACTTCAATTTCGGAGCTCCATTTAGCGGTTGGATCCATGAGGACCCTCTCTAAGGCCTTCATTCGACCCGAATCTACTCTTTTATTATATAGATAGATATTTATATGTATCCCAAAACTACTATTGAGGACTCGCGCGTAGTTGTAAGGCCACATAGGGCGGTCTGTGATGGCTGTGACGATGATAATACGATGGCCATCGCGGTATGATGTACCTGGTACCGTTTGGCATTTAAAAAAATAACTTTTTTTCTTTCTAAATACTATATATATTTAGAGCAAAGGTTGCACCTAATCTAGGCGAACCAAATAGGTTTCGTCAAGACGAACCACAAACGCCAAAACCTAATCCAAAAAATCATTTCAAACCCAACCTATTCAAACCCCGCATTTTCAAAACCTTATGTATCAAACCCATCAATTTTCGTCTTAACCATTTAACCAACCGATTCAAACTGATATCCACAACACTATTCTCAACCCAACATGCCAACCCAAGTCACATCCGGCGTGTTCCACCTACCTCCCGACCTGATTGATGAGCCAATGATGGTACTGATCGACTGTTATGCGTATCGTGAAATGGGTTACCAAAATAATTTGTATCGTAACCCGGTTCCCATCCAAGAAGAATATGCTTTAGAGGAAGAGGAAGTGGAAGAGATACAAGTACAAGCTCCTTAACCAAGCTGTTAGGAAAATAAAAAGAAAACGGCAAACACGGGGCCAAAGCAAAGTTGGTCGCAAGAAGAAGATGTGGTCTTTGCAAAGGCGCATTTACATATTTCTAAGGAAAACACGTCGGAAATCAACAACCAAAAGAAACCTTTTGGAAGCGATTCCATTGTTCACTTTGAACAACTAACCGGTAGAAACACACGTCATATGGATCAAATAAATGGTAAATGGTCCGATTTAAATAAAAAAATCAGCCAATTCGATAGATTATACGTTATACAGGCAGAGGCGGATCTAGTGTATTGCAAGGGTGGGCTTCTGCCCACCGTAGATCCGACAGCAACAGCCCACCGTATGTCTCCGGCCGATGATTTCGGATGCATCTGATAAGGAGCTTTGGGTTTTGGGCATTTATTTATTAATTTACTATTTTACCAAATGGACCCGTTTATGCATGAAGTTGACTACAATGTCGTCCAACCCAGTGTACTTTATTTTAGAAACTTTATTCATATTAACAAGTATTACCCCTTAAGCTTACATATTTACTTTCTAGGCTTAAGTTTTTCTTTTTCTTTGTTTAAAACAAGCTTTTTCTTTCTTTTTATAATAAGCTGTTAATAATAATAATAATAATAATAATAATAATATATAATGAATTTAAGCCAGAATCATGTATATATTTCAGCCAATTTGGATCTTGGTTATTTGGATTATTGAATGTAGTAATTTTTGTTTAAATTATGTATACCGAACCGGACTCATTGGTACACCGTACCAGATCGTACTGAAATGAACATACCCCTCTCCGTATCGAAATTGCCCACCCTACAAAATTTTTTGTATCCGCCCCTGTATACAGGTATATTATTTATCATTTATATTTATCACTTATATAACTAACCGGTAGAAACTCACTTTGAACAACTAGCCGGTAGAAATACACGCCGTATGCCACCACGCCCGCAATCGCAAATAGCGATAGTGCTCGGCCGTCAATAATTGAGAAGCCCACCGTCCAAAGCCTACTATGGTAAAACCTATGACTCAGATCATATTTTAAACTAAGAACATGACCAATACAACTTTTTAGAACAACTATTGGTTGAACTTGGAGCAATGCTCCATTGCTCATTTGCTCCTGTCATGAACCTCAGAACGGGTGTTGGTTTCAACTTCCACATACACATAGACATGAAGACGGCCCATTGGACCTGGGCCAAAAGCCCAAATAGACGAAATGAGACTTTTTTCGGTCAAATGGAAACGTCACGACCCACGACTCGAGTCATTTTGGTGATACATTCCTTTTTAAGAATGTATAAATGTTCCTTTTGAACACAATGTAACTGACTAGATTCAAATCATAACATTTTGAAAAACGTGTATGATTATTATAATTGCAAAAGGAAATACCTTTAACTGGGAAAAACTTTGACCATATTTACTATTTAGTAACGTCAATGTGCTCTCAAACAAATGTTAACAATGACTTTTGAACGATAATTTTTTTTTTTATTTACAAAATAACCACTTACAAACAGAACCTATACAAGCACCTTATAGGTTTTATTGTTCACTTTAGGGGGAAACTTAAGAAGGGCCTATGGGTGTCCCGGCTCCCACCATTTTTTGATTCATCCCTTTGTATCTGAAAATTTTGTATATATCAAGTCCGGTCCCTACCGTTTGATTTGATATTTCGTAAATTTTGGATCTCGCGACTTTCGGTCCCCACCATCTTAAAATTCAAGCTTAACCACTGGTTCACTTGTATTCAACAAAAAGAGTTTGAGATTTCCCATTACAAGTTCAAGGAAAAGAGTTTGAGCTTTCTCAAACGTATTAGGTTGTTCTTCCGTTTCAATTAATTATTCTTTTTAAATGGCATTCTGTAAGTTATATTTCATATTAAAAACCTAAACGAAAAGAGAAAAACATGCACATACATAGGAGACAAACAAAAAACAAGTTCTCTTACATATAGGCCATATAACTTTTAAGCAACCTGCAAGTTCGGTTTAAAACTCTTGAACCGGCATTTATGTGGTTCGGACTTTGGATTGTTATGGCACTGACCGGTTGAACCAATTTAATGGAAACCCGTCATGTCATTGGACCGGTAAATTGATCGCACAATCCAACAACTCGATTAACATTTCCTTATGTATCACCAAGGATAATTTTAATTTCTTAATTAATATGATTTATGTTTGTAAATGTGACAAAATGTCAAAAAATGATTTATGTTTGAAACTGTGACAAAATGTCAAAAACTATGTACATATTGTATTGTGACAAAATGTCAAAAAAAGGATACTCTCTCTTAAGTCTTAAGTCTCAATTATAGGGCATGGACTACCTTACACCACACAACTTGACACCAATAATTACAACTAAATTCAACTATAACGAACTAGACAAAAACAATTATAATATTACTAAAAAAAAAAAAACATTTTTCATATCCCTCTTAACAACTCACCCAACCGGTTCAACCGGCAAACAACCATAACCGACCGGTTCAAGCGTTCAACCGGTATCAAGTCGCTACCTTTGTCACTCTATTCGTATAAATTAAGTTCGAAAAAACCGCCTTGAAGCTCCTCCAAACCCCACCCTTCCGTCGTTCAACGACCCGCATCGATCCGACTCGACCCACACACGAAACCCTAGGAGAAACCGGTTCAGTTATCAACAAACAGTAGTCCTTACCCGGTTCAGACCGGTTCCTGAACAACCGGACATTTTCCACCTTATCCGTATGTTTATTTTTCCCATCCGTGTAATGAACCGGTTTTTTTCTGAACCCGATTATGGATAGTTTCGGTCTTTGGGTTGTGATACATACCGAGCGACGAGACGACGTCGTGTGGCATGGATCTTGGGGTTTTGAAGACAGCTTCACGGAAGCGTTGCGTTCGATGAATGTGTTATGGTTTAGCCATTCTGTTACTTTGGTGTGGCAAACTGCGTATGACTCGGGTGGGTTATCCATACAGTTAAAGGAGTCGTGTTCATCTTGATCAAGATCAGCAAGAGCATTAGAAGGTTGAGTGTTTAAGATGTTTAAGTCATTCTTCTTTATATTGTTGTCATGATCAAGATCAGTAAGAGCATCACAAGGATGAGTGTTTAAGATGTTTTGGTCATTCTTCTTAGTGTTGTCATGATCAAGATCTTGATCTTGCTCTTGAATTAGGGTTTGTGGATGCATTGAGTTTAGAAGGTAGAGATGGAGATGAAGAGTAGTTATGTATGATGAATATTTAATGATGAAGGTTTTAGAAAGGAAGATGGTCAAGTTATATGACTTTAGACCGCGGATTAAACGTGGGTGATGTATGTTATGTAACATGTTACATTTAGATGAGAAGTACGTGGCTTTATTTATTATGGGAAAGTAAAAACTGAAAACCCCCTCTCTTAACAAAACTAAGAAAACCCTTGGAAAAATCATCTAACATTTTTTATTTTTTTTGAAAAAATACACAAGGTAACATACACGTATTAAAGCTTTTTCGGTTAAAAAAATAAAAAAGGCGCCGATAGGATATTTTAAAAAAAAATAAACAAAGTTTGTGCTATACATATATATATATATATATATAATAAACCAAATGTTAAAATCAAATACACAGTGAAAAAAAATAGAAAGTCATAGGAAGGGTGTCAAATGGACTCCGATTGAACTCATTCAAACGACATTGGAACCGTCTCATCGAACCCTACGATGTTAGTTTTTAGGTCTTCTTTTTTGGGGTTTTAGCTTGTAGTTTTAGAAAATACGTTATATCATTGTGTCTTTTATGTAGCATTGTGTCTTTTTCTTATTTTCATCATTGTGTCATTTTTTTAATTCATTGTGTTTTTTTCTTCAGCATTGTGTCATATTTTTTGGCATTATGTTATATTTTATGGCTCATTGTGTCATATTTCATGATCTATTGTGTTTTTCGTATCCTTCTCACCCTTCTCATTTTTGTTACATTGTGTAAAATAACTTGACCCAATAAACCAAAGCCATTTATCCTACATGGCACTCAAAGAAGGCATCCTCCCCCTTGAGTATGTCATGTGGCATTAAGTGATTTTAGGAAAACGAATATTTAAAAACAAAATTAGATTTTTCTCCCCTATATTTCCTCCTATAATTTTTAAACATTAATATCTTTTATATACGAGAATTTTTAAAGAAAAAAATTACATCAAATTAACAAGTGTTGCATTATCTTTCCAACGAGTACCATAGTGCTATATAAAAAACGGAGAAAAAAAAAGATTATTTTTTGTTTGAAGTATTAGGTGTTAGCATTGGATTTATATATTGTTTTAGGTTAGGTATTGAATATTGATATTGATATTAGAGTTATGCATTTTTTTAGCCTTTATGATAGGTGTTAATATTAGAGTTATAGGGTTGGGTTATTCTACAAAGGCTACAAAAAATGAGAAGGGTGAGAAGCCACTAGAAAATGACATGTGTCAAAGGATTAAACAAGTGGGAGGGGTAATTTGGTCAAAAAAATATGCACATGCAAGTCACATGCCATTTCCACCTTCATTTTTAAATGTCCGTAACTTTTTTATACATCATCGTTTTTTTAAAAAATTATACCATAAAATCGAGCGTCTTTTTATCTTTAATATGAGTACCATATTGTTATACTTTCGAAAAAAAATCAAAAACCCACTTGTGTAAGACACAATGGAGTGTAAAACACAATGAGCACCAATTAAATATAGTGTATAAAACATAATCAACAATCTAATAAAACACAATGGACGACATACCAAAGACACAATTAATAGAAGACTAAAACACAATGAATACTTTTGAAAAAAAAAGTTGAAAACCCAGTTGCGTAAGACACAATGGACGACATACTAAAGACACAATGAACAGAAGACTAAAACACAATGAATACTTTCGAAAAAAAAGTCAAAAATCCAGTTGTATAAAACACAATGGATGACATAATAAGGACACAATGAATAGAAGACTAAAACATAATAAATACTTTTAAAAAAAGTTTTGAAAACCCAGTTGCGTAAGACACAATGGAGATAACGTAAAACACAATGAGTACCAATTAAATATGCAATGAACAATAGGGTATAAAACACAATGAACAGTCTAATAAAACACAATGGACGACATACTAAAGACACAATGAATAGAAGACTAAAACACAATGAATAATAGACTTGAACACAATGAACAAAATAATAAAACACAATTTACACCTAAATACAAAAATCATTTGTGTAAAACACAATGAAAAGCATACTAAAACACAATAGACAAAGTTAAATCATGTGTAGACTAAAAAAACATAAATAACGTATTTATAATGCACACGTGCATACTATAACACAATGAACAAGAAGAAGACACAACGGAGAAGAAAACCCATTTAACACGATTTTTTTTTCCAATTTTAATGTAGCAATGTGGTACTCATATTAAAGATAAAAAAACGCTCGTTAATATGGTGAAATTTTTTTGAAAAAAAAATATCGTATGAAAAAGTTATAGACGTTTTAAAATGATGGGGGGAAATGACATGTGCATTGCATGTGGAGAAAGAAAGTCAACAAATGTGGTTTTCTTTTTATGCCCTTCCTCTAATTTATTATTTGTTTTTTTTCAAACAAACTAATCTCAACCCTTCAAATATATGATCAATGGATCACAATCCTTCTCACCCTTCCTAGAAAAAATGTCTTATGTATTTGATCCTAACCCTAGAGTTATATATTATTTTAGGTTAGATATTGAATATTGATATGAGAGTTATGCATTTTTAAGCCTTTATGATAGGTGTTAATACTAGAGTTGTACATTGTTTTATGTTGGATACCAATATTAGTATATTAGAGTTGTACATTTTTTTAACCTTTAGGATATATATTAATGTTAGAGTTACATTAGAGTTATACATCGTTTTGGTTTAGGTGTTAGCATTGGAGTTGTACATTATTTTAGGTTAGGTATTAATATTAGAGTTATACATTTTGTGGGGTTTTGTTCATATAGAAAAAAAATACAAAGTGTTCAGGTAATTCATTAATCATGTATAGGCAAGTCACTAATTATGTTCAAATCAGTAAATATGAATTCTATTTTCAACATGTGTTAGCATTGGAGTTGTACATTGTTTTAGTTTAGGTTTTAATATTAGAGTTATACATTGGTTAAGGTTAAGCGTTAACATTGGAGAGACATTGTTAATTATTTTTGTTTAGGTGCTACCAGAAGATTTCCTGCATGTAACTATAAAACGCTTCATTCTATTTCATATATATGTAAAATTGATATGTCATAATAGATTTCTCAACCCGGGACGTTCCCCTTGTATAACTAGTATATATATATATATATTTCAAAGGGCTAAATCTTACATGACACTCATATAGTCATTCTCTCCTTTGAGAGTGCATGTATGATGCCATGTGGCATTGAGATATTTTAGGAAAAAAGAATTTAAAAATAAAATTAGATTTATTTTTCGCATGTTTCCTCCCATAATTTTTAAACGTTAATATCTTTTATATACGAGATTTTTTAAAGAAAAATTACACCAAATTAACGAGCGTTTAATTATCTTTACAACGAGTACCATAGTGCTATATAAAAAACGGAGAAAAAAAACGACCAAATTAACGAGTGTCTTATTATTTTTCCAACGAGTACCATAGTGCTATATAAAAAATGGAGAAAAAAATGACTATTTTTTGTGAGATTTTGTTCATACAGGAAAAAAAATACAAAGTGTTCATGTTATTCATTAATCATGTATAGGCAAGTCATTGATTATGTTCAAACCAGTAAATATAAATTCTATTTACAACAGGTGTTAGCATTGGAGTTGTACATTGTTTTAGGTTAGCTTTTAATATTAGAGTTATACATTGTTTAATGTTAGACGTTAACATTGGAGATACATTGTTAATTGTTTTAGGTTAGGTGCTACCTGAAGCTTTCTTGCATGTAACTGTAATGAGTCTATTTCGTATGTAAAATTGATATGTCATATTAGATTTCTCAACCCCGGGACGCTCCTGGGGTATAAATGTAGTATATATATTTCAAAGGGCTAAACATACATGGCACTCATATAGTCATTCTCTCCCTTGAGAGTGCCATGTAGAATGTCATGTGTCATTAAATAATTTTATGAAAAAAAAAGTTTAAAAACAAAATTGGATTTTTCTCTCTCATGTTTCCTCCCATAATTTTTAAACGTTAATATCTTTTATCTACGAGATTTTTTAAAGAAAAAAATTACACCAAATTAACGAGCGTTTTATTATCTTTCCAACAAGTACCATGGTGTAATGTAAAAAACGGAGAAACAAAAAACCAACAATTTTTTTTGTGGGATTTTATTCATACAGGAAAAAAATACGTGTTCATGTAATTCATTAATCATGTATAGGTAAGTCACTAATTATGTTCAAACCAGTAAATATGAATTATATTTTCAACCAGAGCAGAATAGGTTACTAGAGTTATACATTGTTTTAGGTTAGATATCAATATTAGTATGTTAGAGTTATACATTTTTCTAGCTTTTAGGATATGTGTTAATATTAGAGTTATATTATAGTTATACGTTGTTTTAGGTTAGGTGTTAGAATTTGAGCTGTACATTGTTTTAGGTTAGGTATTAATATTAGAGTTATACACTGTTTTAGGTTAGATGTTAACAATAAAATTATACATTGTTTAAGGTTATGCGTTAACATTGGAGATACGTTGCTAATTGTTTTAGGTTAGGTGCTACCTGAAGCTTTCCTGCATGTAACTGCAAAGCGCATAAGTCTATTTCATATGTAAAATTGATGTGTCATATTAAATTTTTCAACCCGGGGACGTTCCCGGGGGTATAATCTAGCTATATATAAAAGAACAACCTCTTGATGACATGACATTCAACGGGGCAACCTTCCACCCCTTGAATGTGCCATGTGGCATCATGTGGAGCTTTCTTTTAAAAAAACATTATTTTGTTTTTTTAAATAAAATTAAATCACATAAATTAAAAATATTAAAATAATAAAACCTTACCTGATTTGGTATTCTTCCTTATTACGCCTCTCATATCTTTCATTATCTTCTACATCTTCATTGAAACCCATCACCTCCTTCCGATAAAAAAATACAGAGAACTTTCTAATCTTTACTAAGTCATAAATCTGAAGTAACAACATATTAGAAATTTTATATCTATTCATAACTCTGATTCAAATCATATATACGTTTGCTTATATCATTTCAATTGTATTATATGTTGTAAACTGGTGAATAATATACTTTCTGAAAATCGTTCTGAAAATCGTAAAATGATTAGAGCTAGAGTTATTGATCTTCATTGGTCTGTATTATGTTTCTTTGTAACCGTATTTGGTTGAGTTTTTCTTGTGCAAATCATAAATTGGATATTTTATTATGTCATATTAAATATTTCAACACCGGGACGCTCCCAGGGTAAAAGCTAATATATTAATATAGTAAAATAGTAAATGGTGAATTTGTTCTTCACCTCTTATGAATATATGCATGTAATTTTGTTTATGCTATTTTCTAGATCTTCGGTGATATTTAATCATTTCCAGATTGAAATATTTTGACTGTATTGATCAAAAGTTTTGTGGCTCAGTGCGTAAATTTCCTCGTTTTTGTTTGAAAACTTTGTATATATTAAGTCCTCCCCTCACTGATTTGATTTGATATTAGGTAAATTTAGGTCTCATGACTTTTGGCCCTCACAATCTTAAAATTCAAGGTTTGCAACTGATAACAACAACAAATATGTAAGTAACAAGTTCACTGATTTCTACCAATCTTGCACTGCTACATCATTTCACTGATTCACTTTACTGAAACAGTTTTTTGGATGCAGCACTCCACTGAAAATAAAATAGAGAAAAAGACAAAAGGGGGAGAGACAAACCACGGTACCAGCCTGTTAAGTAGAACAAGGAGTTGCCTTTCAAAAAAAGTAGAACAAGGAGTTGGTTCACGAGACCACTACCAGTATGAGTGGCGGCGGTGTTACTGTGCTGATAGTAGGGTACCCGTTACCAATTCTGATGGCACCCCGTCCCCTTACAATTTGTTGGTTATAGCCACCAACGGTTAGACAATGTTCATTGGGAAAATCTCAACAAAAAACCTATAAACAGCAACTCCGTTACCACCAATGATCAAGTTCACTTGTTTAGATCCTTACTAGAAATGTTCATTATAACCTAAATTATATGTTTTCGACGAGCTCAGTAAACTATTCTTCTCTTCTTTTCTTTTTATTTTAAATTCATTTTAAAGGTGTGCTATAAACATTTTGGTATCGATTTATTTTAATATCCAAAAATACGGCAGTGTGCATGATCGAATCATTTGCACTTCTAAGCGAGATTTTTTTTGAGAGAGTGCAAATAGGCACCATATCAAGAAAAGAGCAAAAGAGGTGAAGTCGTTGAACGGTTCAGCGCCTTCTCCCTCTCAAAATGTAGGTGCAGGGAATGTTGATGAAGGTGCAGGGAATGTTGATGAAGTCGCTGATCGAGATGGTGGCATCACATTGAAGTCGTTGAATGAGATGGTGGCTTCACAGAAGCCGCTAAATGAATCAGAGTCTTCAAAGAAGTTGCTGACCAAAAACACTAAAAAAGCATACCCTCCAACACGACTTTCATTTCAAACTTATGAAACACCACCATTTAGTTTCCATATACACTCGTATAATAACACCGCGTATTTGTAACCCTTCTAACTTGTGAACACTTGACTTATCTACCATAATATTTTACTTTGAATGGAAAATAAAGAGTTTATATTGAATGGAAAAGTCTTCTAAATGTGGAAGATAGAATGCATGAAGCATCAGTAGAATCATTCGGACTATCCTTTATTTGCCTAGACATATTGAATGAAGCCGCCAATCGATTAGGCGACTTCAATGTGAATCCTCCATTTGATTTGGCGACTTCAGTGTGAATCCTCCCTTTGATTTGGTGACTTTAGTGAATCCTCCATTCGGTTATGCGACTTTAACACCATTCTATTGCACATACATAAGACATGGCAAGTTGGTTGATGACGAGTGGAAGAAGTCGCTGAACAATAGGCGACTTCACCCTTTTTGATTTTTCTCTGGTATGGCTACTAATTACGCTCTCCAAAAAAATAAGTCACCTACTAATGCAAATAATTCTTGCATGATCATATGTTTTAGCTACGACGTAGACATGTAGTGTGAACGGGTTGTTGCATCTTCTATTGCTTGTTATGGTCTAAAGTTCCTGATTGCTTAACATTATAGGTCCACCACTATGACCATACACACTCATATCAAATGGTAATAAATAATGTTCACATATGTATTATTTATATATTTATTTATTTATTTATAATTACTTGTTTTTATTATTACCGTAACAAAAAAATTACTGTAATAAAAAAGGAATGGGACTAAATGGTTCAAATGCCTAATTTAAGTCGTCTATACTCTATAGTCTAGGACCTCGTAAGTAGTTATTGTTTGGTGTTAATTGTATAAATCGTAATCACCAGCATCACATATGTGTATATGACTTTCGTCATTCAATTGTGATTATTCCTGATATTTCATAACACATTTTTAGGTTGTTATTGCCTTTTTAACAACCAACTAAATATCAGCTGAACTCTAACTTGGTTAGCATTGGACAAATGGTTGTCCGTCCAAGTCCACCAAGCCACAAATTTAGAGAAAAACTCGCCGTCTAAAAGCCTACTATGATAAAATCCCCCTTGTTCGAATTCGAACTTGAGACCAAATTATCTTAAACTGTTATCTTCATTTCTCTATGTCACTCTACCAAATAGTGGCGACAATTTTTTTTACATTGACCATATACACACTCATTTTAAATGGTAATAAATATTGTTCACATTTGTTTATATATATTTGTTTGTTTATATATTATTACCATACTACTATTATATTAATATTGTTGTTATTATTAATAGCTCCGAATTTTCTTTTTAATAAACCATTTAATACAATGGGAATTCAATTTTGATAATCCAAACTTTGTTTCAAATCTGTACTTAAAAAAATTCACACTACAGTTTCAACTTTCAAAGTATTTTTCTCCAATGATTTTTTTAACTTTTATACTATTTCAATTTTGAAAATGGGTTAGTTCTCTTTTAACAAAAGATCATTGTAGAAAAATACTTTGAAAGTTGAGTGTTGTGAGGAATTTGTTAGGTACAGATCATTGCCAGCCAACGAGACAAAGTTTGAATTATTAGAATCCAATTCTTCTTAATATAAATTATATAATTCCAATCAAATTCTAATAATATTTCATCTATAAAATATTTAAGGTGAATATTATTAATAGTTATCATTTCATTAGTGATCTGGCGAAATTATTTTATGCTTATTTATAACACGATTAAACGAGAATGCAACATTAGATTCGTTCTTATACACGATAATGGCTTGGTTTCATCGTTGTTTTCTTTTTATTCGATTAATCAATGCTAGTTTACCAAGATGAACCATTGATAGCCCAAAGCTTCCTACACAACTCATGTATGTTATCGATAGCCCAAACTCAATTATTGATCAAAGATAGTCCGATTACACCCGAACCAAATAACAGAAAACCGATTATACCATACATATTTGGTTTAGTTTCAACGTCCAAATCACCAACGAACCCAAAACCCGAGTAAACAACCTAGATGACACCCCTAACAACCAAAATTATATAGTTAATACGCATAGTTCAAATGTAATCGTCTTCATCGTCATCATAATCATCCTCGTCCTCATCTTCGTTACTATCATAATCGGCAACCCAATCCTCCAAAAATTCATGATCAATATCAACTGAAGGAAACTCTTCTTCATCTATCTCTTCCTCTTCTTCGTCTTCCAAACCTGCATTTGTGACATTAACCCGTGTTGCGTCCTTATTTTCCAAAGCTCTATCTTCTTCCATCTTTCCTGTCAACCACTCATTACTATAATCAACGTCCGCCAAACATATAGGATTGCAGACAACATCTTTTGTATGACGATTCTTGAGTGTTAGGTTGTGTTTGACAAATGCAAGGTCTTGCAGCCTCTCATGCTCCAGTTGGTTCACTTTCTTGGAATTGATCTATGAAGAATAATAAATTGTAAATAGTTAACACAATTAAAAAAAATCATATATTTAGTGATCGATATACTTACATGCTCAAACGCGCTGCAGTTTCTTTCACAACTTGACGAACTACATGCCAAACTAAGCACTTTGACAGCTAACTCTTGCACATTTGGAATTTCTTTCCCATATAACTTCCACCAATCCGCTGATAACAAAATTCGAAATTTCAAAGTTAGCTATGTACAATATATAAAGTATAAAATAATTTGAAGTTAGATAATATACCAGGAGCTATTTTGCCGCGTGCTCTAATCGCAAGGTCATTACTGAAATGTCCCGCTTGGTTCACCCACTTTATCAACTCCGTCATGATCAAATCTTGTTTAGCGTTGCTAGGGGCAAGCTTCTGAACGCACGCAAGTAACCCTTTCATCACCTCACTGTCTTTCTCAATATTTGGGTTTGTGCAATAGAATTCCGGGTTAAAGTAGTAACCAGCTGCATGCAACGGATGATGGAGTTGACAAGCCCATCTTTTGTCAATTATGTCATACACCACCTTACAGTCATCGTCCTTATCAAAAGCTGATCGGATTGCTTCCTTTGCCGTATCCATAGCTTTATATATATAACCCATAGCGGGTTTTTCTCGTTTTTTACTAGCCGTAGTGCTCGAATTAATGGAGCCATCACTTTAAGAGTCCAAACCACATTGTTCCAAAATAAAGGCATGGAAACAAGTTTCTTAGCCGTCTTTCCTTTAGCTTCTTTCGCCCATACACTTTTCGTCCATTTTTCACTTGTGAACATTTCCGTCAAACACGCCTTTTGCTTGTACAAGCAAAGTAAAGAAAGATAGGTTGTTGCAGAGCGTGTAATCCCGTTTCTTGTCAACCCCTTGTTCTTGGTAAACTCTCTCATCATATTTAAGATGCCACGACAGTTGTAGATATAACCAACAAGAAAAATTCCTCTTCTAATGGTTTTTTTGACTTTAGAAATATTCCCGATATCCTCGAGCATTAGATCTATGCAATGAGTAGCACAAGGAGTCCACTAAGTTGTACTCCGCTCCTCTTCTTTTCTAGCCTTGGAATCTTCACATCATCGCCCCCCTCGTCATCATCTCCAAAACCACGTTGGTTAACAACAACGCCCTTCTTTGACTTTTCTTTTTCCGTGAACGCTTTCAGTCTGTCTTTAACAACTTTGGGACAATAAAGACATGATCTAATTTGATGCTGCCTTGCTCCATAAATCCCTCCTCTGGTCACTACGTTGCAGAAGTTGCAAGTGATACTATCGTCATCTTCCAAATTATTATACTCCCATGCGGGATCACTTTCCGTTGATTGCGTCGAATCAGCTTTAGAAGCCATTTTCTGTCGGATATAAAACAGAGCAGTTAACATAAAATTACAAAACAAGAGATGCTTATTTCGTAACAATGACCCGTATAAGCATAACATCAATCAAATTTAAGCAATGAACACAAGCTGACAAATAAAATAACAGATGTTTATTTTCTATCGCCTAATTACCCATCGGGTATTGGGTATACCCGCGGGTTTCGGGTAAACCTGTTAATTTGAAAAAATTACTCATCGGGTTTACTGGCCCCAAAACTTGTCGGCTATCTATCGGGTAACTACTAGTTAATTACATTTAGCATTATCACCGTAAAAATATACCAAACAACTACAATGTGTATAAACAAAATACCTAAATGTGTGTAAAAGATAACTGATATTGATATGTCATATATACATATTTAGAAAATAAACGAAAGCATATCGGGTAAACAGGTAGAATTTATCGCGTATAACATCAAATCCCAAACCTGCGGGAACAACAAACCTAATCCCAAACTCGGTCACATACCCAATTACCCGAACCCGTACCATATGTGTCGGGTTTACCTGTCGAGTTCGATTGCCATCCCATATATGTATTCATATCAATGAACACAAACTGAATACACCCATCTTCAAGAAACCAAAAAAAAAAATACAAAAAAATACAAAACACTGAACATAAACTTATAACAAGTTTATATCCAAAAAACATTAACAAAACACAACATTGAACAATAAACTGTAAACAATCAAAACATAAACTCATAAAAATGCAGAACATGATGAAAAAAAAAACAGTAACAAACATGAACAAAAGAACCCATCTTGAATATATTCTAATAAAAAGAAAAAAAAAAGAAAAAAAAAAAGAGAAAAAACTCACATTGCTGCTAGTGATATGAAGCAGGAGAGAATCAAGAACTGGTTTTGAATTTGTTGCTAGTTTGTGCCGATATTAATTATTATAGGGAAAAGGAAGGATGAGAGAAGACTGGTTGGTAGTGACGGCGTTTTAGGTTAAAATTTATAGAAAAAAAGTAACACATTGTTCAATGGATAAAAACCCTAATTCGTCGCTTCAGAGGGATGAAAGCGAGCGCCTTGATGCGCCTGATGAGGCGCGCCTTAACCGCTTTGAAAGTGATGACATAAATATTTGAAACTGAAAAATAAAAGTATTGACTAAGCAGAAGAATAATTAAGGATGTAATTATATGAATGACTAAGTTGTCCCATAAAAAAATAGGTCATTTAGTAGAACAAAAATATAAAGGATAAACATTTGATAACTTATAAAACCTACTTATAATTCTACGTGTGTATCTATTGCTTGAGTGAAGTCTCAGTACAATTTTATTAGTTTCTCAAGACACTCTAAAGCTACGATGTGAAGCTGGGAAAATAACAACCAAATAGATCATCATCATCATATTCATACTCAGTTAATCCCACCAATAACAAAGTTAAGGTAGGGTCTGAGAAGGGTAAGATGTAGACAGCCTTACCTACCCGTGAGAATAGAGAGGCTGCTTCCAGTGAGACCCCCGCTCGATAGTGGTTTTGTATCAAGCCTTGGACATAAGGCACGTAACACTTAACAATCGGGACAAGCCCGATTGGTGCATATGCCCCTTATCTTTTGCCTATCAACGCCACCACATGATGCATGATTAACCGTCCGTCGTTTTTAACGTTATTTTCACGAAATTAGTAAAATAACGTTAAAATTAGTGCAACTTTACTTTTGCCTCCCGATGGCCACACATATATACATTATACGCACACAACCGTAAGCGGGGCTTTAACAACCAAATGGATATCAAATGATATGTCATGATGATGATTGATGATTCTGATGTATAAAGTGAGCATATGTGAAAGAATGACATACTTGTTCAATCTTTATTATGGATATACAATCGATCACCATGAGTGACGCCGAATAAAAGAGTCAATAGGTAAGCAGTGAATATCCATTTTGAATATAAATAAAATGAATCTAACGGCTATCGACTAAAAAGATTGTAGGATGGTAACTTTTGATGTCTCTCAACTATTTTCTGTACTCATATATAATTTAAGTATCTAGTTTAATAATCACCACATGTTAGTCGATTTCAAAGTACATACATTAAAAACGATTTAAAAGGCATGCATGGTTGGGTGATTAATCATCACTTATCAACTAGAGATTTATCTGGTGTCTAAGAATTATAGATGCTACATCTAACCGGCTTAGCAACCTTCGTTATCTTAAAACACCAATCAAAATACAAAAAAAATAAATAGATAATATATATGTAGTTAGCAAGTTTTTATCTGTAATAGTAGGTTCAAAAACATATATATCATCTTAACATGATTAGTTACTTGCCTAGACATAATTAATAATTAGATGAACCCATTGTGTTTTATTTTTCCGCATGAACAAAAATCCACTAATACAATCGTTTTTTTTTTTCATTTTTTGTGTACCACTATAGTATTTGTTGGAATTGGAAAGATAATAAAATGCTCATTAATTTGATGCAATTCTTTTAAATGTCGTACATAAAAGTTATTAACGTTTAAAAATTGTATGGGAAAATGCATGTGCCATGTACATGAGAGAAAAATTTTTTTGAGGGAAATTAATGGGGAGATGATCTCACCAAGTGCCATGTGTCACGCCAGATTAACTATTCACCCACGTTTTGTAGTTTTCTCCAAATTTCCCCAGATTATGCGGTGTCGTCCTAGATTTCCCCAAAGCTAAACTATTTTAATTAAAAAAACCCACTTAATTTAAATGAAAAATACATAATTAAATAAAAAACAACTTAAATTAAACTAGACATGGTTTCTCATAATTTGTCATGCCGAAATGTGCTTAAATATCTGGTTCCCGTAGCGATGTTGTATTCGACATGGACCGCTTCAATTGCTTCCTCCTCCGTTAGCTCACCCTTGCCATTTATCATCAGCTCATTGAAGATGTATTTAAATCTTGTAGACTACGCGTGGATGTCCCTAAACGGCTAAACCTGAAAAGATATCGTAAATGATGCGGCGAGTCTGACTCGACAGAATTGTTTGAAAGTTGCGGTCCATAACGACTTCGATGCAGGAGGCGGCATTTATTTGTGGACACTCACGCAAGTCGTATCCAAAGCTATATCTTCTTCTTCTTCTTCAATCCATGACCTCGTTGCCATTTGAGATAGATCATAACTATTTTTACATATATGATATATATTTATTTTGAGAGAATTGTAAAAGTGATAGGATTTGGGAGAGAAGTGTGTAAAATGGTATGATTTAATATTAAATGTATTTAAAAGTTTAAATTAAATTTTTTCCCTCAGAAGTTCTGATTATATAGTATCTGTATAGATTTTTTTAGATATATACGGTTTTGATCCCCCGTATTTTGTTTCTATTCAATCATGGTATTTGGAAAGTAAAAAAGTGTTGAAGATGATGCAGTTGGACAACAATCAGAGGCAAGGCATGGCAATTTTGTTGATCTTGGGGAAGGAGAAGACGATCAGGATGTTGATAAGCAATCACATAGTGATCTATTTATGTCATTTTTTTTAAGTTAAGAATTTCTTTTTAATATTGTTGTAGACTTGTGGTCCATATTTGTGAGCAGAAGTTGTGTGATGTATCATGTAGGTTCTAAACTCTACAAGCATGTCAGATGAGTATCTAGTAAATAGTATGAAATTGCTGAAAACTTTGATTCGGAATCTATAATTGAAGAATTCAAAAATCTAAAATGTCGCGAGCTGAACTGTAATTCTTCATCCAGGTACCCACGTTTTGTGTCCTTTTTAATGTTTTAGTGTCTTTGTTCAATGTTTTGTTAAACAAAGCTTAGAACTTTGATATATTGTCTTTAATGTTTGACTTGACCCAAATCGAATCACCGACCCGGACATATAATCCGAAACATAGCTATAGAAAAAAACAATTTAGGTCCCGTCCTGTAACTGATGATTTCCGACCCCCAGACCAATTTCTCAAGCTTCGCCATTGCTCCCACTTGGTCCCCAGCCCCCAGGCTCAACCCCGTGCCCTTTAAGAACTGAAACTGACACCCAAACTTGTTTGGCCAACTTGCTTTAACTGATTTTTAGCCAACTCTATTACCGACTATAACCGATTTTTGAAGCTGAACCTAAAGCTAAATTTGACTTAGACTTGACCCAACCACTATACTCTTAATAGAACTTAAAAATTTATCAACCAAGAATCAAGTACACCCACTAAAGTACCGAAGATATTTGTTTATTAAGAAAAGTGTCCACGGTATAATGTAATCGATTGATATAACAAAGTTGGTTTACGCAAGTGGTTGCAACTTTTAATTAATAATGCTAAAGTTTTATTTCAAACATGCTTTTAAATATTTAAAAAACAAAATGCAATTATTTTATACAATCAATCCTTTGCTGATGTTTTATAGATATATTCAAAATGATCTATAACATTATCCATTTATCCTTGCTTAGCATCTAGTGATCATGAGTTTAAAATACACGTCAACATATTGTTCGTTCAATAATTGCGTACATAAAGCTACACACATAAAAAGACTTCACCTTATAATTATGATTTATCTGTTATTATATAAAAATAGAATCTGTTTTTAGGTTAAATCCAAACAATAGTACGATATTACATTTTTGGGCTTGGGTTTAGTTTAAATAAATGTAGGTAGTTTTTAAGTTGAACTCGTAAGCAAGTTTAGCTAAAAGTTACGTGTTTAGATTGACCCAATGGGTTTTGTGGTTAATGATCCATTAACATGTTCATTTTTTATTTATTTTAAGATATGTTTATGTTATAGTTAAAACTTCACTATCTTTGCATACACTTGTACTTTTTGGGAGTGTGTTTTTGTCAACTCTTAGAAGACTTCCTGTCGTGTTCGGAATCATGTTTGTGTAGGCAATGGGGCGCAACTCATGAACCCGTGTTATTTGATACCATATAAATGTAACAACATAAACCGCAACAAAAACAACCCTTTTAGTTTTTGATAATTAAGAGACCACAGGGCAGTGGGCACAATCGGCTGGGGCTTGGTTAGCTGCGAGGCTACACTGCCCCCCCCCCCCCCCCCTTAATGGGGCTTCAACTCTAGGCAAGTAAATGAGGCTTGGGCAAGCCGAAGAGAGAAGCAAAGTAAGCCGAAGAAAGAGAAGAAAAAGTGGGGTTTTTTTGGGTGGGACTATCTCATGGAGTGTGTGATTTGTGGATATGGTAAAATGGTGGAGTCCTTTGTTTCAGGCTACTTTGGCTTGACATTTCCGATGTTTAGGCTATTTTAAGCTAGTTTGGGGTTGAAATGACGTGACACTATGTGATTGATGGGTATGGGTTACACGGGGCTTGTGCCCCTTCCCCTAAGGACACCACTTGCACAGATATACCTCGAGTAATTATTAAGTCGGCATTGGAAAAGAAAGTAATCAAGTTACTATAGATAAAGTTTTTTTTTTTTTTTTTTTTTTTTTTTTATAAAACGTAAATCTTTCTCATTAAAACAAAATGCGAAAGTTACATCATAATAGCAGGTAGACGAGCAACAAGCTGCGCCGCCACCCCTTTTTGAATTGCAAACCCTAGTCTACTAAAGACAAAACCTTGCCCCCTGGGGATGAAACATTGCTATGGACGACCCGTTGGACCCTGGTCAAGAAACGAATGGCTTCTGGCGCCAGGGAGCCAAAGGTGTCGAAGGCCAGAGGGATAAAGACATGTTGGTTATCTGCACAAGCTTTAGCGTGTTTATCTACTTTCTTTGATTCCGCCTTTCTTGATGCTTGCCCAGCTACGAACCCTGTTTCCCTTAACCCAACCAGCGGAGATACCCCGGTGAGGTCCACACAGGCATGTTTCCCCCTCTCCCAACCAAAGACAAGCAGATCTGCGGGTCGCAGGGTGGATCTCCCTTCCGTGGGATCTGTGAGGAAGTTTACAGGGGCCTCCTTTTTGGCAGAGATCCCAGCTCTTCTCAAGATATCCCACAAAACGTCTCTCACCCAGTCATGCCGATATTTGAAACCAGGGAGCTCCTTGCAATGAATTGCATGCTCCCCGTATTTATCCATGCAAGTTTTACGGCAGATGGGGCATGTTTCATCTTCCGGGTACATAGGGATCATCAATCGGTACTTGAGTATAGCCCTGTACTCTACTGCAGACATGCATTGACCCAAACCCTCAATCGGGATAACGGTAAAAAAATCCTGAGCATGAGGCCCCTTTAGGCATTCAATCACCGCCTTCTGGCGAGTGGACAACTCAAAAACTTCTCCCAGGCTCTGAGCAGTTTTGCTAAAAAGAGCATTCGCCAAAGTTTTTTGTGGCTTTGGGGGGCGGTGTCCTTGTTAGATAAAGTGGAATAACAACATATTTAATTGTTTATTATATAAAACTAGGTGTATAAACATACACGTGTTGCGCGTTTTTCGTATTTGTTTTAAAAAAACAATGTTTCAAACATGAGACCTCAAACCACACAAATGCACCACAAACCACTCCACCACCAAGCCATTTTGTTAATTAGTATAGAATCATATGTATTTATAAATAAATAAGTGTTGGAAAAAAATAAAAATGTCATGTTTGAAACGGGTTCTGAACCCAAGACCTCAAATAACACACATATACCACAAACCACTCCACCACTACCCCATTTTATTAATTCTTATTGAATCTTATGTATTTATATATAAATAAATGTTGTAAAAAAAACAACTCAAATGGGTTTTGAACACAAGATTTCAAAGAACACATAAGCACCACAAACCACTCCAACACTACCCCATTATGTGATTTCTTATTAAACTATAGGTATTTAAGATAACAAAATAAATTAAATAATAATAAAAGTACTTATTCAAATAATTTGTCTACTAATAGTATATATAATTGTTGATGTATATATTAAATTATTAACTATAAGAATATAATGAAATAGTTTCTCAATGCTAGCTTTAAACTAATAAGAAAACATGACCTGCCTGTTCAGTCC
Organism: Ambrosia x helenae; assembly: GCA_030844895.1. NCBI lineage: Eukaryota > Viridiplantae > Streptophyta > Magnoliopsida > Asterales > Asteraceae > Ambrosia > Ambrosia x helenae. The sequence continues at coordinate 74,851 of JAUTDX010000840.1, forward strand.
TAACAAAAGTCCAAATATATGTTTAATTATCATATTCATTACCGCTCATCTTGGTCCAAACAAGTACACTGGTATGACAATGGTGGTTACCGAAGGGGGCCATGCAAAAGTTAGTGAGCATCTATATTTTTCTTTTCTTTACTTTATCATGATTGGCATTTAGCAACTTGGTTTCTTCTTAATATGTTTTAGCAAGCTTCAAGTTTTGTACATGTTAATTAGTAAACTCCTTAAACATCATTCATGTAGTGTAAGCTTTGACTACAACACAAATGGGCATTTGTGAAACGATCAATTTACGCACTTCATTATTTGGTTAGCTCTAGTGGACAAGTCTTTTCAAACAATAAATCCCATCGCATACATGTGGCGTGTGCTTTTTGTGTCAACATCCATTTCCCTATGATACACGCAATTATTATTATTATTTTAAAAAAATATATTATTTTACAAGTTTAAATAAATACATTATAAAAACATGCATTATATTCAGTGGCGGATCTAGAAAATTAAACAAGGGGTAATATTTTATAAAAATTATTCTAAGGGGTAAAAAAAATTTGTTTTAGGGGTACATTTTATAAAAATACCTTAAAAAACCAATTTTGTCCACTTCGCCAGGATAATCGAAGGGTAACAGACGTACCCCCTGAGTAAACTATACATCCGCCATGATTATATTCCTTTTTATTCTAGTATGGTATAGGGGTGTTCAGAATTCGATTCGGATTCGAAAAATTCGAAATTTGATTTAATTCGATTCAATTACCAAGAATTTGATTCGATTATTAAGAATTCGAATTCGATTCAATTTGAATTCGATTCCAGTGAATCGAATACGAATTTAGGATTTTAAATTCGATTAAATTCGAAATTCGAATAAAAACTATGCATGTATATTTTTTTAAATATATATATACACACATACACATTGTTATATACACAAATATACATATTGAAAAATAGAACTTTTAAATTTTGGTCAAACTCTAAGAGGGTGTTTGGGATTGAGTTTGGAAATGCAAAAGTGCTTTTGGTTAAAAGTGCTTATTGGCTTATGACTTTTTGAAAATGAGTTTTAAAAAAAGTGTTTGGATTAGCTTTTGGGATGAGAAAACGTCAAAAAGTCAATAGATTGTTATTTTTTTAAGTGTTTCGTTTAACTTATTGTGAATATTGGTTGTATGGGTGGTAGATTTGTAATTTTTTTCCAAAAGCCAAAAACCAGGATTTCTAACTTTTCAAAAACAATTTTTCCACCCTTAAAAGCTAAAAACCAAAAGTCAAAACAGAAAGTGCTTTTGGGTTACACAAACAGCTTATTGACTTATTAGCTTTTCCAAAAAGCCAATAAGTCAATAAGTTGTTTTGAAACTCAATCCCAAACACCCTCTAAGAACCCATAGTCTCTACAACTTTTACCAAACCCATATTTTACATTTTTACCTTATACATCACAAAACTCTAACAAACTATACTCTCTACTATATTTACTATTCCCGTATTTGACATATTGTTGCTTATTAATTTTGTAGATTTGTATTTTATATGTTAAAAATAATGAGTTTGTAATAGTTTTAAAACTAAAATTAAAACAATTTATTATTTATGGTGAATTTGAACTAAATAGAATTTATTTGAATTCGATTCGCATTCGAGTTTCTTATTCGAATCGAATACGAATCGAATAAATTGAATTTTAAGCGAATACGAATCGAATACGAATTCAGGTAAAAGTATTAAAAATTCAAAAAATTCGATTCGAATAATTCGAAAATTCGTTATTCGATTCGTTGAACACCCCTAGTATGGTATTACTATAGTTTCGTTTTAATAAAAAAAAACATGTTACATGATTATAAGTGGTAACTGCTATCGCGTTGACACCTTTTAGTTTGTTTAGTTTGTGTGTCATATATATATGGAAGGAGAAAGGGAAAGGAGCTTGTACTAGATAAGAAGGTGAAGCTATTTAAGATCATAATTAAAGGAAGGAAACATGGGTGCTATGAAACTGATGCTGCTTCTCTTGATTCTTTTGAACTTCAATTCTCCTCTATCATTTGCTCATGTTGCCAACTACTCAGGTCTCCTCTCTCTCTCTCTCTCTCTCTCTCTCTCTCTCTCTCTATCTAGTGTGTATCTTTCTTACAGATTGGATAAAACATGTTTGAAAAGATTAAACTTTCAATTCATCACTACTCGGTTATCGATTTCAGCTAAATCTTAACTTAAAGTTCTGCACTTGGTGTCTATCTCCACTGATCAGTTTTGAATCCTGAAGATGTGGTGGTTTGCCTGTTCTCGATCAAACTTTATATTTTCCTTTGAGAAATGTCAAACATATCAACTTACTTTACCATGTAGTACGTTGTTTTTTTTACCTAACTTTATATTCCTAGTGTTTTAGTTTATTACTTTTTTTTACTTAACACACACCCTATGATTCTATTCCTAAATTTACTTTCTTTATTCATTTTTTTTAACTCATAATACATCTTGATATGTTAAATCTTCTTAACCTTACGGAAAAGACATTTTAACACATCTTGATATGTATCACCAGGCTACATGTCCTTTCGTGTTTATTACACATATGGTGGATGGGGACGGACATATGCCGAATCCACCAGCCAACTAACATTTTTTGTCCTCTTTTCTTTCACTCATCCCTTCTCGAACACACATTCGTGTTATCTGAAATTCTGGATAATTTCCATCTTCTATATAAATGTCACATCATTTAAGGTCATCTCTATTGAAGATGATCTAATTTGATTTTTCTTGCAAGTCACAAACGGTTCGATCAACGTGATAGAAATATTCCTTAAACCGATGTATATACATATATGTATGTTTGACAATGAGTTTTTATGAGCTTCAAGCTTTTAAGAAAAAAATCATACTCAATAAAAAGCCTTGTTTGGTTGAAGGAGCTTGAAACTTTTAGGTTGGGAGAACAAGTTCTATATTGAAACGCTACTAGTACTAACGTTTAAGAAAAAGCTCATACTAGCTACAAGTTTTTAATGAGTAAATGACACAAATACCCATTATATTATAAAAAAAATAAAAAATATATGCATACAAGCTTTTAGTTAATGCCCATTTTGGTCATTTTATACATTTTATTAAGAGTTTCAGGTACTCTGCCAAACACCAAAATATATTTAAAAACCTACAACTACCAGTTTCTAGTTATAGCTACCAGCTTCCAGCCACCAGACGGCCCAATCAATTTTGTCCCTCAAAATGAAATTTTAATTTGTAGCATTTCTTTATAAACAAAATTTTAGCCTAACAATTTAACTTTTTTTTAACGGTGAATTTCATATGGGTAACCCAATGTCACACTGCCTAATCGGCAGCCCTAGTCAAGGTTTGCCCCAGACTACGTTGTCTTAACCGGGCCCGCACTGGTGTATCAGACTTGGTTACGGCGTTCCCCCGGAAACCGTACCGCCTCCACACGAGTTTCAATTTAACTATTGTTGGGAATTCCGAATTAGTTAAACCGACTTGGCGTGCAAGGCTTAAGGAGGATTTCAAGGAGTGGATAATTATAGATGATTTAAATGTGATAAGGTCTAAAGTATCAGTTGTAATTATCATGTCCTAGAATATTGATTAATTGGTGGATAATTGTCTAGATTCCTATATGTGTTAAACTAGGCTGTTTGTTAGATAGTTATTATGTAATTAATTAATAGGCATCTTAGTTATAGTATAACGCAATAGGTTAGCTATATATACCATGTTAATTAGTAAGGATTTATATGAAATTTTGAGTTAGTTTCTTCATCAATAAAACTTGTGGGAGTTAGCCATAACTTTACACTCGTTTGATTATCGATTAGGACTTGAATATCATACAAATTGTTTAATTAAATTATGTAATAAATTCTTTTTTAACATCTAACATACAATTGTCCACCATGAGACTAGAACAATCAATCACTTAGAGCTGAATACATTTACTAACTACCATGCACCTTGATACCACTTTGGTGCGTAATATATTCTCTAGTGGCCGGTTTTGTAGGTATGAACGACAATGGAGTTGTAAACCAGAGCAAATTTGCCCATACCGGTGCAAGAGGTGGTGGCGGTGGGCGCTCAACTGGAGAAAACAACAATAGAATTGGTGGTGACTCTAGCTCCTACCGACAAGGAGGTGGGGGAGCGGTCATACCTGTATACGCTGCTTCAGGAGCCGCTACTAAGCCCAACAACCACCACAATGCAGCCAACACTTGTTGCATGTGTTGGAAACATAGGTTTCTGATTGTTATTTCTAGTTTCTTAAGTTTATTTTTACTACATATATTTAGTTAAAAAGTAAACTTTAATTTGATGTTGGTACCTGTTCACCTCAATGCGGACTAATGTAATATTTGTTTATTGAGAAAGAAGTTTGTTTTACAAAATTCATTAATAATAATCGCGAATGTCCATAGAGGAGTGCCCGTCATCCCCTTATCATTTTAACTAGAGCTATCCTAACTTTTGAATTATCTAACTCGTACACTTTTAAACTAATTACCGCAAACCATCAACATTTTTATCACGTTCATTGTTTATCCATATGTGAGATTTTTCAGATTTTAGTTACACCGTGTTAGATGTCGATCCGATATGGATGTTCAATATATTCAAGAACAATGCTTGCACCTACCTTGTTTTACATCCTCTCCTGTGTTGGGTTTAATCTTGATTTAACTTAATAAATGTGATGTTTATCGGTTAAGTTTATATAGGGTTAGTTGATATATTTATCTAGTTATGAGTCATTATTTGAGTAGGATTGGTAACTTGGTGATTAAGTTGTGTCTAGTATAAATAGGGTTCAATGTTTTGTTATTTTGTGTGGTGGTTTGATATTAATAAAATAAAAGAATCGTGAGTGCGTTTCTCACAAAACCGGTTGTTTGTTTGTGTTTGTGACCCGATTGCTCCAACATCCTGTTGGTGAATTGATCGAAATGGTCCCAAACTTGATATGAAGTCTTTTTAATTTAAATTTCTTGTGCCAACTTTTTTTTTGTTCTCTTGTTGCCTTTAGCTATTTTCATTCCTTGAGATGTTTCACCCCCTCATCAAGCTTCTCACGGGTTTTGATTGAAGAATCCAAAATGCGGTTAAATTTAATTTCTAGGACCATACAGTGACGGATCCAAAAGTTATTTTCTGGGATAATGATCAGAGGTCTTAACTGAGCTTTTAAGAAGGGTGATTGAGATTTTTTGCAACGCCCTCATAAGTACATGGCTCCACCACTGGGATCGAGAACAAAACTAATCCAAAATACATCAGGTTGGCACAAAGATGCTCACCTATACCTAGGGTTGCAAAGGAACTGAACGAACACGAAAAGCCTTGTTTGTGTTCGTTTGATAAGGAAATTATGTGTCACGAACATTTACTGAACGAGATTTCCTGTTCGTGTTCGTTTTAGAAAACATTCATGTTAATGTTCGTTTATTAATTTTGTTCATGAACGCAATCGAACACAAATAAGTATTCATGAACGGAAACAAACACAAAGAGACATATATTAACTTTCGAATAAAATCGAATTCACATATATTAAGAAATTAACTAGATTAACCCAAAATATAACATAGCTATACAAACATACTTAGTACTTAACATAACATTGGTAAACATAATAAAGTAGTTTCTAAAAAAATAAGCTCGGATCTTAAACATGAAGTCTTTATTAATTATTTATTTAAATTTAAACTCTTCATAAATTATTTATTTAATGATTATACTAAAAGTAGGGTTTATTGATCTCGTATAGCCATATATTTATGTCACACAAAATTATTTATATATTTGGGTAAAATAATAAAAAATTATAGAATGTAAAAAAACATTATAAAAATTAAAAATCCTATTAAACTATTGAACACAAACGAACATGTTACCGAACGGTCACGAACATACATGAACGAACGCGGCCTCTGTTCATGTTCGTTCGTTTTAGTTAAACGAACAAATTTTTTGTTCGTGTTTGTTCATTTATTAAACCAACGAACACAAACAAACTTTCCACTAAACAATTCATAAACTCTTTGCTAAAAATTTAGTTCATTTGTAGCCCTACCTATACCAACTCATATAATCATTTATTTCAAACATAAACAAATCTATTAGAGCTAATATATCCTGCCTAAGGCCACATGTAATGGACAATAAAATCCACACCCTTCGCTCCAGGTGGAAGGATCTGATTGGCTCTCTGAAAAGTAAAAAAATTCACGCCGTGAATTTCTACGCCAAGGCCAAAAAAAGAACGAAAACACCCTGGGGCGATGAGGAGGCGTTTTGGGGCGTTTGCTGAACATTTTTACCCAATTCCACACCCAATTTCATTTCGATTACTATGGTCAAACATGCCCTAAATAGTAAATAGATCTTCCCAAAAATATATTTTTGAACAAAAGCATAGAAAGATAGACATGAATATGGAAACATAGGCATACGTGGCATGACCAGAAGATAAAAACCGGCCCAACCGGGCCCAGTCTTTCACCATCTTTATATCAACAAACTGCCACGCTCACTATTACCAGTATTGACTCAGCAACGACCTAAACCCTAGTTTTCACAATCAACAATCACCAATGGCGATGAGATCAACCATAACCTCACGTGCAGCTCTGTTCCGTCGAGCCATGGATTCCTCGACTACTCGTTCATCCGTACGGTTTTTCAGCGATCAAGGTCGTGTTCTAAGTGAAGAAGAACGTGCTGCTGAAAATGTCTACATCAAGGTATTTCACTATTTGTGGATGATTACATTAACCTCTCTCTCTCTATCTCTCATATGTGTGGTTTATTATAGAGTTTGATGATGATGATTGATTGACTTTGTGTATTATTACTGCTATTTAATGGAGAGAGCGAGAGAGAAACAGCGTGGTTATATGTTACCGATTTTAGAGTTTGGCTGTGAACTTGTGATTTGAGTACGGATGTCTGTATTGTTGCTTATTAGATTGAAGGTATGTAGAGTTGACTTTTGTGTGTTATTACTGTTATAAAACGGAGGGAGAGAGAGAGAGAGAGAGAGAGAGAGAGAGAGAGAGAAACTGTTTGGTTATAAGTTAGTGATTACAGAGTTCGGTTGCGATTTGAGTATGTATGTGGTATGTTGGTGTTTTTTGCTTATCGGTTGAAGTTGTATGGAGTTCGATTATGATTGATTGACTTTGTGTGTTATTACTGTTATAAAATGGAGAGAGAGAAACTGTGTTGATATGGATTAGAGATTACGGAGTGCTATTGTGATTTGAGTACGTATGTCTGTGTTTGTTGTTTTACGATTGAAGTTGTCTAAAGTTGGATGATGATTGATTGACTTTGTGTGTATTGTTACTAACATAAAATGGGGAGGGAGACACCGTGTACTGTTATAAGTTGGCGCTTACTTTGGTTGTGATTTGAGTACGTATGTCGGTATTGGTTGCTTATTGATTGAAGTTATGTAGAGTTGGATGATGATTAATTGAATTTATGTATTGTTTCATTGTTTGTGCTAAATTGGAGAGAGAAACTGTGTGGTTATAAGTTAGCGATTACATAGTTGGTTATGATTTGAGTACGTGTGTCGGTATACGTTGATTTACGATTGACTTTTGGTATTTACCTATTGTACTGTTGTTATTGGTGTGTTTTGAAGAAAATGGAGAAAGAGAAACAGGAGAAGCAGAAGCGGAAGGAGGAAAAAGAGAAAGCTGAGAAAGAGAAGGCTGAAAAGGTCAGATAAAAAATAATGACTCAAATCTGTATTTTAGATTGTTCTATATTATTCAGTCATGATATGATATGGTTAGAAACTTAGAATATTTCATGTTGTAGATGTCATTTGTCAACTATAGATAGCTGATGAGTTTGATACATGGATTATAGGGGAGTTGTTTGGATGTGTGTTTAAGGTTTAAACTAATCTTTATGACTTGAAGCTGCAATAATCAGTTTAAAGTACGATGAAAGCGTTAAGTATAATTATGATTTTATAAGTTACAACTATTCAGGGAAAATGAATATCGGGATAAGCATTTTAAGTATTTGGGTTTTAGGGAGTGCTAGATGTGTGTTTAACCTAATCTTTCAAACTTGAAGTTGCAAGAATCAGTTTAGAGTATGTTGAAAGAATTAACTATGATTATGAATTTCTACTTATTTTGGGACAAAATAGTGAGCATGTAAGGTTTTGTGGAAGGGAAATGATTTTGTCTATAAACTTTGTTAACTGGTTTAATTCTTCAAGACAATAGTAATTACTTTGAAGACACACCGTACAAATACATCATACATTCATACATAGGAAATAATCTAAAACAGTGGAAATTGAAGTGTCACAATTTGTTTACCTTCAAGTACCTCTCGGGCTTTTGATCAAAAGGGAACATTGTAATAATATGAAAACTTGATTTTCTACCATAACTCATACAATAGAAAACCTGTGACTGATAGTGATAGTATATGGACTTGCCACCACAAAATTGATCGTTGGTGGAGGTATGAACTTCATTTTGTATCGAATAGTACTTGAAGTCGACATTCAGTTCACTAAGTTTGGCATTATCCTTATTGCGGCAGTGTCCCTTGGTGTTGGTTATCCTTTAGAAACAGGGTGCATTAACTCTTGACTAAAGTATGAACTGCGTAATTGAATCTTGACACATTTGTAAATACTAAAGTTCAAAAAATACAGGTTCAGTCGATTGGAAAAGATTAGAAAGCATAATAATCTTTGTTATAGTTTTTTGGTACACTGTAAATCTTTATGTTGTCCACATCAGCTTATGGTATTCTAACCACCCTACATCTGCCTCAATTTATGAATTATGATATTGGATTTTTTTCGAAACCATGCATCTCTGCACAGAAAAGTCAGAATGCAGTTATAAATGTTAAGTGTGGATGTGTTCTATCGTGTATGACAGTATTAATAATCTGTATTGCACCAAGGTAGTATCTGGAAGGAAACAAGGAAATTTCTCTTCAAAAGAGAAATCGTGTGGCGTTAAAGATGCAAAAAATATATAAAAAGATGGGAAAATGCATATATAGGGTTAGGATCAAATACACAAGAAACTTTTTCTAGGAAGGGTGAGAAGGATTGTGATCCATTGATCATATATTTGAAGGGTTGAGATTAGTTTGTTTGAAAAAAATAAATAATAAATTAGAGGAAGGGCATAAAAGGAAAACTACATTTATTGACTTTCTCTCTCCACATGCAATGCACATGTCAATTCCCCCATCATTTTAAAACGTCTATAACTTTTTCGTACGATATTTTTTTTTCAAAAAAATTTCACCATATTAACGAGCGTTTTTTTATCTTTAATATGAGTACCACATTGCTACATTAAAATTGAAAAAAAAAAATCGTATTAAGTGGGTTTTCTTCTCCATTGTGTCTTCTGCTCGTTCATTGTGTTATAGTATGCACACGTGCTTTATAAATATGTTATTTATGTTTTTTTAGTCTACACATGATTTAACTTTGTCTATTGTGTTTTTAGTATGATTTTCATTGTGTTTTACGCAAATGAGTTTTGTATTTAGGTGTACAATGTGTTTTATTATGTTGTTCATTGTGTTTAACTCTATTATTCATTGTTTTTTAGTCTTCTGTTCATTGTGTCTTTAATATCTCGTCCATTGTGTTTTATTAGACTGTTCATTGTGTTTTATACCATATTGTTCATTGCATATTTAATTGGTACTCATTGTGTTTTACGCTATCTCCATTGTGTCTTACGCAACTGGGTTTTCAACTTTTTTTTTTCAAAAGTATTCATTGTGTTTTAATCTTTTGTTCATTGTATCCTTATTATATCGTCCATTGCGTTTTACACAATTGGGTTTTTGACCTTTTTCAAAAGTATTCATTGTTTTTTAGTTTTCTGTTCATTGTGTCTTTAGTATGTCATCCATTGTGTCTTACGCAACTGGGTTTTCAACTTTTTTTCGAAAGTATTCATTGTGTTTTACTCTTCTATTCATTGTGTCTTTAGTATGTCATCCATTGTGTTTTATTAGATTGTTGATTATGTTTTATACCCTATATTTAATTGGTGCTCATTGTGTTTTACACTCCATTGTGTCTTACGCAAGTGGGTTTTTGACTTTTTTTTCGAAAGTATAACAATATGGTACTCATATTAAAGATAAAAAGACGCTCGATTTTATGGTATAATTTTTTTTAAAAAACGATGACGTATAAAAAAGTTACGGACATTTAAAAATGAAGGTGAAAATGGCATGTGACTTGCATGTGCATATTTTTTTTTGACCAAATTACCCTTCCCACTTGTTTAATCCTTTGCCACGTGTCATTTTTTAGTTGCTTCTCACCCTTCTCATTTTTTATAGTTTTGTAGAATAACCCAACCCATCTAATGTACTTGATTTGGACACTTGTTTTGTTTGTGTATGCTTCTTTGTCCCTGATCAAATATTTTTTTGACTTTTCTTCCAGAAACCTTAAGGACCTGGGGGATGCTTACATACGGCTGACAGTTTGATATTCATGCTGCTGCTGCTAAATCCGTTACTTGCAACTAGTTCGGAGTAATAAATGTATGTTTTTTACAGTATGTTTTGTTGTGACTTTGTCTCTGTATAGAGTGTGATGATATTTCTGGATGTATTAACTGTAATGCTGTTTGCTGTTCTCTTCTAAATGGTTATAGCACCACGCTGGTTGCGTGCCTTGATCTTTATGTTTTGTTTTGTGTTGTGTTTTTTAAACGGTTTTAGCAGTTGCCCATGAAAGTGGCTGGTTATCCTGGCAATATTCTCCCTCGACTTGCAGAGTTGCAGGTATGCTAAAACTTTTTTAAGGTTTTAAAGGCAGGCATGGCTGAATTTCCGGTTCTAAATGCTCAAAAGTGTGTCGTATATAAGTTCTTGAATTCTACATGCCCCCTCAAGCAACTGAAGTTTTGAACCGGATTGGTTGTTCTTTAGAAGTTGGGTTTGTTTGTTGTTGATACCACCCACCAATAAACTTCTACCAGGTCCGGTGAACGGGTGATATGTGCTCAGAAAGGGACTTGTTTGCTTTTGGTTTTGGGCTGCACTGGCTGTGTGCATTTGGCACTGCCAATGCTGGAACTGTAATCGTTTTGGTAAATTTTGTGACGAAGTTGGATGGTTTTGGTCATTGACTATTTGAAACCACACCCTTGATCATAGTTACTGGGTGCAATTGTTTCATTAAAGAAAAAAAAAACTGAGTCCTTAGTGGAAAACGCGATGTTCTTTAGTTGTCTCGAGTACACCAAAGGATCGACGGAGTACAATGATTCATTATATTGCTATTACTTTGATGCATATGGCCTTAAGGAGGGGATGTTAGGACTGAGTTACTGAGGATATAACTCTGTCGACTCAGAATAGTGACAAGTCTGATTAGGTGATATTTATCAGGTTATGTTTTTATTTTTATTTTTTTATAAGGAGGGGTGTGCTCGAATCGGCCTATCTTTGGGTCTCTGATTTAAACCACAGTACAAACATGTAATGTCAGAAAACGGTTAAGAGGACATATTACAAGTCAAAAGCGAAGAAAAAAGATATAAATACAGGCCACCGGGAGGATGATCTTTGTCGACACAAACAGGGGCATATGATATAGGGGGCAGGGGAATGCCAATGCCAATGGCAATCCTCCTGATGGCATTCATGTTTGGCTTGAGCGTTTTCAGAAGCAAAAGCCAAAGTCTTTTAGTACTGCTGCCACTCCAGTCGAGGCAGAGAATTGGATTGCCCACATCGAGGAGTTGTTTGAGGTTTTGGGAGTTGACGATGTGTTCAAAGTTAGGCTTGCTAGCTATAAGTTGGAGGACGATGCTCACCGTTGGTGGATGACTCTGAAGAATGCTCGGGGAGGTGATAACTATGCTGCTACATTGCCATGGAATGACTTTCGTACACTATTCTATCAGCAATACTTTACTGATGCTGACCGTAGCGAGTATTTGAGGGAGTATTCTACAATCATGCAGGATGACGACGAACCAATCATGGAATTTAAAGCTCGTTTTTGTCGTTTAGTGAGTTTTCTAGGCCCGACTGCCGGTACTCATGAGCAGCAAACCAATCGTTTCAAGTGGGTTGTGTGTGATCGGGATAGGAAATTTATCCTGAACCTTCGTTTTGCGGACATTAATGAGATTGTGGATGCGGTCAAGAATTTGAACAATGATACGAAACATAGGCAGAAAGTTTTTGATGATGGTCGCAAACGGCTAAGGGAAAACACCCAGGATGATTCTTCTATTCATGATGACAGTGATCAAACTCGAGACCATAGGCAACGTTCTAACAGGAATCACAATAACGAAAATAATCGGCCTGCACAGAATCAGACACAACAGAACCCTGAAGTTATTCCTCCTTGTGTCACTTGTGGGAAGGCTCACAGAGGGATATGTCGTCGAGCAGAAGGCCTTTGTTTCAGTTGTGGGAGTTCAGAGCACAAGGTTAGAGAGTGCCCTCGGCGTAATCAGCAAGCTAATACGGGGGAAAACGCGAGACCTGGTGGAGGAAGAGTTTTTGCACTTGATGCTAATAATGGCGCAAATGCCCCAGGTACGGCTTTCGGTTAATTGCGTATTCTTGAATGTGATGTGTATGCTCTTTGACTATGCCTACTGCTTTAGATTGTTCAATTCGATTCATGACCATTGTATGTTTTACATGAATCTGGAGGACTTGCCATCTGTTCTTATTATCTGAATCCGTTTATGTGCTCTGTGATTCAATATGTGTGATTTTGTCTCATGACGTTCTAATTTTTATTTGTTTAGATCTCGTTTATCATTAGAACTCAACAATCCGTTTTGTATGATATTATGATATGTGAAATCTGTTATATATGAATTTGCTTGTTATCCGTACTTAGCAATTTTGAGGACAAAATTATTTTTTAAGGGAGGTAGAATTGTAATATTTAGATATTTATAAAGTTATAAATATATGTATATATTACTATACTTAAGTTGACAACATGATTAGTTAGGCCTGTAAACGAACCGAACGAACACGAACACAGGCGTGTTCGTGTTTGTTCATTTAACTTTAACCGAACACGAACACGAACACGGACACATAATCGAACACATTTTTTGTGTTCGTGTTCGTTCATTAAGAAATTTGTCGTGTTCGTGTTCGTTTATGTTCGTTCATTTAAACCTAAACGAACAGTTCATGAACATAAACGAACACAAATGATCAATATAAACGAACACAAACAAAAACAAGTTAGTAATTCATAAACATAAATGAACGTTAAGGTTAGGGTGGAGAGCGGCTGTGAAGTGTGGGGCTGTGAAGTGTGGAGAGCGGCTGATAAGTGATATGTTTAGAATGTTAGGGTTAGGGTTAAGTTTTTAGAACATATGAATTAAGGTTACTTAACAAAAGGAAATAAATAATAAAAATAAAGTTAAGTTTAATTAAACGAACATAATCGAACAAAAATAAACAAACATAAACAAACGAACATAAACGAACGTTCATGAACATAAATGAACGAACACAACGTGTGTTCATGTTCGTTCGTTTAATTAAACGAACAAAAAATTGTGTTCGTGTTTGTTCATTTATTTAAATAAACGAACATAAACGAACTTCCCGCCGAACAGTTCACGAACAGTTCATGAACGTTCGGTTCGTTTACAGGCCTATGATTAGTTAACTAAATTTACTATATACTCTCTAAGTTAAATACATTTGAGATGCATGTTTCGTCCAGAACAAAAAAAATGAATTCACTATATCATTATCTAAAGGAACGAATAGTCCGAATGTTTGGGATTAGTATTGTTCTTTATAAACCGTTTAAGCTCTCTTAAACCTTTCGACCACAATAACTTAAGATTCACATGCTCTGTTCCGATTGATCGTTATCTTCTGTTTCACCGGAAACAACCGACCACCGCAATCAGTCCCTACCGCCACCTTTCGAAGCTTCAACCCGGTTTTGATCCATTTAGCAACTGTTACCGTTACACATCTGCCCCTGGTTTCCTTCTCGACGCCTGACCGCATCTCCGCCGCGAACCAGCCACCGCAATCGATCCCGACCAATCGTAACCGGACGGTTGGGTTTCTGATCTAACTTCGCCTCTTGATACGTTCTTTGCGTTCCTGTTTGTGAGGTAAAGGTTTGTCTCTTTTGATTGTAGTTTGATTAAAGATACACATGATTTACTTTCCGACGACGACCGGTGATTTGGGGTTATGTATATGTTTTGGGTTGTTCCTTATTGGGTTGGTCGAGTTTTCCGTTAATAATCCGAACTGCAAGAGTGTTATTATGGGTGTGTGTTTGTAGCGCATGGCTTTAGTAAGTGAACGTATGTGTGTGAGTATTGCATATATATATATATATAGGGGATGGTTCATTTCAGAAGAGGTTTTAATGCGAGAAGTGCGAGAAGAAGATTAATAATTCATTTTTATCACTTTAAAAAAAATAAGAACATAAGAAAATTGTTGAAATGTGTTGTTTATTCATCTATCTTGAAAATAAAAAAATGTATATGAAGCAATTTCATTAATTTATGTAACCTACACATGTACAAATTTTGTGTAAGAACATTACTTACGCATAATATAACACATGTGTAGGAAAATGTTTAAACCTTAAAAAAAACATTTGATTGCATTAATTTTATAAGTTTTTATATATATAACATAAACAATGATATAAAAAAGTAAAACCTTCAAAAATATATGAACCATTAATAATAAAAAGTAAGATTTATGTTTCTTCTCGCACTTCTCGCACTAAAACACCCTTCTGAAAATAACCTAACACTATATATATATATATATATATATATATATATATAGGTAAAGTATATGGAGGAAACCCTCCTTATTTGGTAAACTCTGGAAACTCTGACTTCCCAACATTTTTTTTTTTTGAAAAAAATAGGGTATGTAATATACATTTTTTAAGCATTTTGAGCCAATAAAATCGAAAAAGCACCGAACGGTTTTTTTTAAAAAAAATAAAAAACGTCTATTGTTTACATATAGTTAACACATTGTTAACACCTGTTATTAGCGCTTAACATGTATTAGTTAAAATTTTATTTTAAAAAAAAAAAATACTCGGCGCTTTTTTAATTTTTTTGGCCCAAAATGCTTAAAATCATGTATATTACTTGCCCTATTTTTTTCAAAAAAAAAAAATATTGGGAAGTCAGAGTTTCCAGAGTTTACCAAATAAGGAGGGTTTTCTTTATATCTATTCCCTATATATATATATATATATATATATATATATATATATATATATAGGGAAAGTATAACTAGGAAACCCTTCCCAGTTAAAGAAACTTTAAAAACCCAATTTATGGTCCACATTCATCCACATCCTCAATGTTGAAAATATAACCAAGGGCATTTTGGGTAGTTTGCCTCCTGACATCTCTCATATATCCTCATAATCTCTTTACCTTTTTCAAGTCCAAATCACATTCAGAGATCTATGCTTCTCTCTCCTTCTTTCTTTTGTTCACCAACCATCCAAAACCCTTTTTTTTTCCAAATCTACGTAACCAGATCTATGGTCGGATCTGGGTAACAACCACAACAACCCATAACCTAGTGACTGTTGGGAGAGAGAGAAAGACAGAGAGAGAGGGAGAGAGAGAGAAATGCGGTCACTGAGAGGTAGGGGCGGTGGTTTAAGGCGGTGGTGCTCAGGCGGCGATGGTATAAGGCGGCGTTCTTGTACAAAAAAGAGGTTTGTTTATGCCTACCCACTTCATCAACAAATTACCATACTTCAAATTTTTAAACCGTACCAGATCTGTAACACAACAGATCGTCACCGGCGAAGCTTGAAGATGTGTGACCCAACAGATCGTCACCGTACTAGATCTGTAACACAACAAACATCACCACCGTTGGTTTGCCCTTTCAAGTTTCAACCTTCTGTTAATGGATATGGGAAGATACAGCATGCAAGATTAAAGGGGGAGGGATAATGAGTGGTTTTTCGATTTTATTAATATATAAAGTCAAAAATGTAGATTCAAGTAGACAACACTGTGTTTACTTTTCGCTTTGTGTTTTCTTATTCACATAAGTCTCGTTTTTTTTTTGGAAAATAAATTTTGTTCTTTTCCCTTATTTCAAAGTTTCAATTATTATTATAAAATATTGACAAATATAAAATTTAGTCATATTGGGCTATAACACGATTACAATTTTTTAATATATTTTTTGCTAACATTGTAAATTATATGTTATTTTTGCAAACCTTGTTACAATGTAACCTTGTTTATTTATTATATAGTATTTTTATGAAAGACAATGTTGTTGTTCATTTATATGTAACCCGTCTTGTTACAATGTGAAAACTATTAACATTATTGTAAACTTTTCTTGTTAGACATGTAACATTATTGTTAAAAATCTAAAGAAGGTCTGAATAAGTAACATAAGTTTTCACAGTTGTGAATAAGTAACATAAATTGCTATAA
The DNA here is from genome assembly GCA_030844895.1 of Ambrosia x helenae. Classification (NCBI taxonomy): domain Eukaryota; kingdom Viridiplantae; phylum Streptophyta; class Magnoliopsida; order Asterales; family Asteraceae; genus Ambrosia; species Ambrosia x helenae. The sequence goes on from JAUTDX010000840.1 coordinate 91,380, forward strand.
TAAAATAAAAATTTCTTGGTTGTTACAGCTAGATATGTAACATAAGTTGTTACAAATAAGTACATTAAATTGTTACAATTACCTAAATATATATTTCTAGTTACAGTTAAACAAGAAATAAGTAAATAAATTGTTTTACTTGTTACAGTTAAATAAGTAACAAAGAACATGGGCTGTTTTAGTTGTTATCGTTACAAATATAACAATAATCTTAAAGAGATGATAGAGAAATGAGAGAAAAAGGAAGAGAGAGGAGGGAGGACCAGACAACTTTCTGTCATTGATGAGAGAGAAGGAAAAAAAGAGAGGGGAAAGAGAGTTTTAACAAATTGTCATTTTTGCCCTTTTGGTACTTTTTATTACTAAAATAATAGTTTAATAAAGTTTAAAAAAGTAGATTTAATCTAAGCCATTGATGATGGATGATCAATGGTTAAGATTGAGTTTCCAAAGTTTCTTTAACTGGGGAGGGTTTTCAATTTATCCTCCCCCTATATATATATATATATATATATATATATATATATATATATATATACTATATATATATACTATATATAAAGCATGAGGGAAGGATTCCTGCAAAAGTTAAGTAAGTACAAGATTGTATACTAATAGTACAATACTTAATTAGCTTAGTAAGTGGATAAAATTGTTTTTTTGACACCTTCAACATATCTTGAATGTATATAATAAATTAGAATTACCATTTAGTAGTAGAAACTAATGAATTTGACATTCAATTCACAATTAATTATCAATCCCATCCTCCTCCTTTCATCCCTCCTTCGTTAGACAATACTTATATCATTCACTCATCTATAACTCCCAAATTAAATGCTCCATCAATTTCTTCATAACACCTTTCATTGATTCCTCTTAAAAATCCCAACTCCGAATTCAACCTAATTGAAGGGGATTTGTTCAAGAACTCAAAATTCAAGCCTCCATCGGTTACGTCGGTTATGAAATTAACTCTAATTCAATTGTCTTCCTCTATATAATTTCATTCTGAGTATCATCACTTTCAAACCCATGAGTTTATATACTCTTGTGAAGCGAGAAACTCTTTCTACTTCATTAGGAGCGATGTGCACAATTTCAGGTATAAAGAATTTGTATTTTGTGTTTACTTTCTTGCTTTGGATGTTTTCGTTTACTTTTTATTTGTGAAAATTATCTAATTGTTTTGTTGATAATTTTTAGGGGTGAAGTCATCTTAGTGAGTTCCTAAATCGCAATATCTTATGTGTTATTGTTTGCGTCAATTTTGTATCAAGTTTCTAACTTCTGTTATATTCATTGAGTTATATTTGATATCTTGATTAATCCAGGGGTAGGACATGCCTGCAGCTTGCACTTGAAAGTAATAGCATAGTTTCCATGCTGCCCATTGTGTTTTACGTTATCGCCATGTTTGACCCGTTTTAATCCACATGGTTAGGGCCAAAACGGGTTCTAAGAAAAATATGTTCGGGTCAAAACGGGTCGTTTAAAAAAAGAATGCAATATAAAGAAGAGCGTTTACTGATGTTGGTTAATTCTTTGCAGCTATGTCAGGAGAGTGATATATGGAATGCAGACCTTAGATATGGAAAAGATATATTGTATTTTAAATACCGGTTAACTGTCTCTTCTGTTCCTATGTTTTTTTGGAGATTTTATTAGACATTCTTGCTCTCTCAGTCAACCTCTATTGTACATCAGGTTATTTGGTGATTGTGATGGTTATCGCAGTGGTCCGAAGGGCATGGGTGAATTTGGCGATTATAAGGGCGGAGTTCCTACTGATTATTAGCGTGCTTTTAACAGGTTTATATTATTCACATAGCATGTTTTCTATGCTTGCTGTATAGTTATGTTGTTTTGTTGAATTCAAGTCTTTCTTTCAACAAAAGTTCAAATTGGTATAACCATGGTAGCACATGGTGATGCTGTTGTTATTTTTGAATTGTTTATCAGTATCACTTTTGACAAATGCATTGAATAAGTACATGTGATTTTACAATATATCATCAAAACTTTACCAGCTCATAAAATATTCAAATATTTGAATTTTATTAACATCTATAAGGAAAGGGGAACATTTTGAGCTAATTACTTGTCGTTACTTAAAGTGGGTCAATATGGGTTGTGTTTGGTCTCAAACAAGTCAACTACAAATTTTGAGCTAAAAAGGGAACATTTCAAATTAGCCTAAAATCCACCTTTAGTGCATATAATCTCCCAAATCATCTCTTCAGAGATGTGGATTGTTTTAGTAATAATAATAATATTATTTTGTTATAATAATTTTATTTATGCATTTGAAGTGTGGACAAAAGATGTTTTCTGCTTAACTCAAACCAAATCAACTCCCACCAAACCCGTTATCTTATTTATATGCATTTTTAAGGGAAAGTTTAAGGTTTATTTCTTTTTCTTTTAGGTTTTTTTGGCCAAGGTCATTATCACATGCCCAGGACACGTGGACTTTGCCTTTTTAAGGAACCAACTGTCAGCACAGTACAAAAGTCATTTAACTATTTTTTCATTATCACCAATAATTTTCAGCCACATGAAACAACCTATGAATCTCTTAATAATGGTTGTAAACTATGATTAGAGTGTCTTGGCTCGTCGGTTATTTATACAAGCGAGTGTCAACCATCATATTATGACATTCAAGTATTTTATGAAGTTTAAATAAGAAAGTGGAACAAAAATTCTTTAACTTTTGGTTGAGTGGCAAGCACTTAATGAGGGTATGGATGGAGAGATGAATGTAAGGAGTTCTTTGTTTTGTTTTGTTTTTGTTGTTTTTTTTTGGCATCTTTACATAATATTAGTTATGACATTACTAAACATGGGTTGATATTGTTGCTCTTTACGTTAATTTTTTGATTCATAATCTATTGCCCCTCGGGAATTAATATATTAGGGGTATTATAAAAAAACATAACCCGTAACTAAATTGGTTTGTTGTTGCTCAAAACTAAACCGAATCGCCCCATCCTAAAATAGCCAATCTAAGTGTCGTGCTCCCGCCGCAACGCGCGGGCACCCCACTAGTATATATATATATTTAGAGTATGTGTGTAGTTGGTAATGTTGAAGGGAGGTGATGCATGTTTTTAAATTTCCAGTACACTACATGTGCATATTAAATTCTTTTTTTTTTGGTCATAATGCTTATAATCAAAATATTAGATATATAGATATGATCTTTACATAAAAGTTAGTAAGGTATTATTTTATAAATTGTTCTAGTAAATACATGGTGTTTTATCTACAAACATTGGTTTTGGGCAAAATTTATAATCCTTCAGATCTTGGCCTTCGGGAAAATCGTAAAGGAAAAAAAAACGAATCTTTTGACACAAATGAATTTTCATAAAATTTATTCGGGATTATAGGTTCTTGATTATTTGAGGACGACTTGATTTGGTTTTTGCTTGCTTTGCTAATAAGGTACGGATTCCGTTTTTCTCTCTTTATAGTATTTTTTTATATCGATCCGTTACTTTGTAGTATGGATTTTGTTGAATTCATATGTTCCATTTGATTTTCGATAGCATGCAATATACCTTAATTTTGTAATCATTGTTGCATGTTCCCTTTAGACTTATGCTAGTATTCTTAATAAATGATATGGATTTTGTACTCTGTCACCCGAGCACTCTGTTTCTGACTTGTCGTTGGGGCGTCAGCGACATGAACACTTTCCGTGACAGTGCGTAATCAAAATCACGGCGTCTTTAACATGGTCCCTTAGAGGCGTATGGATATATCCTAGATTTGATTCTGACTTCTGATATATGTTTCTGTTTTTCTGGAGATGAATGTGTGTACGCCACGCGCACCATCTCATAGGTGCATGGACTAGCTATCTATGTACCCCTCTGTTTAGGCTCGTGGGTGTTTCTACATTACGTGACTTATTGTTTTGGCTTTGTATAGTCACGTATTTTAGTATATGATATGTTTTGTGTTGATATATATCTGATTTGTTCTGTATGTATCTGATATAAGTTTTGAGATTCGATTCGTGTCAGTATCTGTTTTCAGTTTCAACTTTTATTTTGGTTCAGCTTCGGTACCTTTTCGTAGTATTGTACGTCCGGCTTTACTTGTATTGTTGATTTCTCCGTTACTGAGCAACCTTTGGCTCAGCCGGGTTTTCCTTGTTTTGTTTTTCTTATGTGTTCGCAGGTAATCTGGGGAATCAGGGATGAGTGAGAGAGTAATGAACTTCAAGAATAATTAAACTCACATTTTCGTTTATTTCAGTTTTAAATAAATTAAGACATAGGATTTTGTACGGTTTGATTTAAGACTCTCGGTTGTCTTTTGGATTCTTTTTCTCTTTTAAAATGGATTGTGTTTGGTTTTGATATCTGTAATAGTGACATTTCAACCTGTCCGGGTTGGGGTGTGACAGTTATGGTATCAGAGCCCAGGCTCTTTCCTGTAGAAAACTTACACTTAAATAAATAAACCTGTGAGGTAAAGGGGTAGACGTTGGGTTAGGATTCATCCTTGTCATTTTTTCCACATAATATAAATGCTTTTCTCTGCTCACACGTATAACTTCCTTTCAGAATGGCTCCTAAACGTACGAACAACTCTAATAATGATGCCGAGACTTCTGGTGACGTTCCTCTTGAGACTCTCGTCGCGAACGCTGTCAACGCAGCGATTGCTGGTTTGGTTCCTAACTTGATCCAACAGTTGCATCAGGGCAATGCCAATGCCAATGCTAATGCTAATGCTAATGCTAATGCTAATGCCAATGGCAATCCTCCTGATGGCATTCATGTTTGGCTTGAGCGTTTTCAGAAGCAAAAGCCAAAGTCTTTTAGTACTGCTGCCACTCCAGTCGAGGCAGAGAATTGGATTGCCCACATCGAGAAGTTGTTTGAGGTTTTGGGAGTTGACGATGTGTTCAAAGTTAGGCTTGCTAGCTATAAGTTGGAGGACGATGCTCACCGTTGGTGGATGACTCTGAAGAATGCTCGGGGAGGTGATAACTATGCTGCTACATTGCCATGGAATGACTTTCGTACACTATTCTATCCGCAATACTTTACTGATGCTGACCGTAGCGAGTATTTGAGGGAGTATTCTACGATCATGCAGGATGACGACGAACCAATCATGGAATTTAAAGCTCGTTTTTGTCGTTTAGTGAGTTTTCTAGGCCCGACTGCTGGTACTCATGAGCAGCAAACCAATCGTTTCAAGTGGGTTGTGTGTGATCGGGATATGAAATTTATCCTGAACCTTCGTTTTGCGGACATTAATGAGATTGTGGATGCGGTCAAGAATTTGAACAATGATACGAAACATAGGCAGAAAGTTTTTGATGATGGTCGCAAAAGGCTAAGGGAAAACACCCAGGATGATTCTTCTATTCATGATGACAGTGATCAAACTCGAGACCATAGGCAACGTTCTAACAGGAATCACAATAACGAAAATAATCGGCCTGCACAGAATCAGACACAACAGAACCCTGAAGTTATTCCTCCTTGTGTCACTTGTGGGAAGGCTCACAGAGGGATATGTCGTCGAGCAGAAGGCCTTTGTTTCAGTTGTGGGAGTTCAGAGCACAAGGTTAGAGAGTGCCCTCGGCGTAATCAGCAAGCTAATACGGGGGAAAACGCGAGACCTGGTGGAGGAAGAGTTTTTGCACTTGATGCTAATAATGGCGCCAATGCCCCAGGTACGACTTTCGGTTAATTGCGCATTCTTGAATGTGATATGTATGCTCTTTGACTATGCCTACTGCTTTAGATTGTTCAATTCGATTCATGACCATTGTATGTTTTACATGAATTTGGAGGACTTGCCATCTGTTCTTATTATCTGAATCCGTTTATGTGCTCTGTGATTCAATATGTGTGATTTTGTCTCATGACGTTCTAATTTTTATTTGTTTAGATCTCGTTTATCATTAGAACTCAACAATCCGTTTTGTATGATATTATGATATGTGAAATCTGTTATATATGAATTTGCTTGTTATCCGTACTTAGCAATTTTGAGGACAAAATTATTTTTTAAGGGAGGTAGAATTGTAATATTTAGATATTTATAAAGTTATAAATATATGTATATATTACTATACTTAAGTTGACAACATGATTAGTTAACTAAATTTACTATATACTCTCTAAATTAAATACATTTGAGATGCATGTTTCGTCCAGAACAAAAAAAAAAATGAATTCACTATATCATTATCTAAAGGAACGAATAGTCCGAATGTTTGGGATTAGTATTGTTCTTTATAAACCGTTTAAACTCTCTTAAACCTTTCGACCACAATAACTTAAGATTCACATGCTCTGTTCCGCTTGATCGTTATCTTCTGTTTCACCGGAAACAACCGACCACCGCAATCAGTCCCTACCGCCACCTTTCGAAGCTTCAACCCGGTTTTGATCCATTTAGCAACTGTTACCGTTACACATCTGCCCCTGGTTTCCTTCTCGACGCATGACCGCATCTCCGCCGCGAACCAGCCACCGCAATCGATCCCGACCAATCGTAACCGGACGGTTGGGTTTCTGTGTGAGTGTTGCATATATATATATATATATATATATATTTAGAGTATGTGTGTAGTTGGTAATGTTGAAGGGAGGTGATGCATGTTTTTAAATTTTCAGTACACTACATGTGCATATTAAATTCTTTTTTGGTCATAATGCTTATAATCAAAATATTAGATATATAGATATGATCTTTACATAAAAGTTGTAGGTGCCAGGTTCACCGGTTTTCTGATCAAGTGATGGTCGAAACTAGCCTACTTGTAGGTGCCAGGTTCGATTCTGATGGCCCCCCGGTTTTCTAGTACCGTGCATTTACTCCAGAGAGGCTTGCCTCTTGTGGAGGGTGCAACATCTGTCAAGTGGCAGGTGGCGGGAAATTTTCCGGGTGGTAGCCCTAGCGCCCTTTGCACAGAGGGGCACTGCCTCTCCAGGGCCGGCCACTCCCGCGACACCAGGCTTTGGCCTGATGATGCCGTTGAGTGTGTGGCTAGGGACCCCCAGATACTTCTGGGGGATGTGATGGACTCTGCCACAAATAGAAAGTCACCTACTACAAAAAAATCTTTACATAAAAGTTAGTAAGGTATTATTTTATAAATTGTTCTAGTAAATACATGGTGTTTTATCTACAAACATTGGTTTTGGGCAAAATTTATAATCCTTCAGATCTTGGCCGTCGGGGAAATCGTAAAGGAAAAAAAAACGAATCTTTTGACACAAATGAATTTTCATAAAATTTATTCGGGATTATAGGTTCTTGATTATTTGAGGACGACTTGATTTGGTTTTTGCTTGCTTTGCTAATAAGGTACGGATTCCGTTTTCCTCTCTTTATAGTATTTTTTTATATCGATCCATTACTTTGTAGTATGGATTTTGTTGAATTCATATGCTCCATTTGATTTTCGATAGCATGCAATATACCTTAATTTTGTAATCATTGTTGCATGTTCCCTTTAGACTTATGCTAGTATTCTTAATAAATGATATGGATTTTGTACTCTGTCACCCGAGCACTCTGTTTCTGACTTGTCGTTGGGGCGTCAGCGACATGAACACTTTCCGTGACAGTGCGTAATCAAAATCACGGCGTCTTTAACATGGTCCCTTAGAGGCGTATGGATATATCCTAGATCTGATTCTGACTTCTGATATATGTTTCTGTTTTTCTGGAGATGAATGTGTGTACGCCACGCGCACCATCTCATAGGTGCATGGACTAGCTATCTATGTACCCCTGTGTTTAGGCTCGTGGGTGTTTCTACATTACGTGACTTATTTTTTTGGCTTGTATAGTCACGTATTTTAGTATATGATATGTTTTGTGTTGATATATATCTGATTTGTTCTGTATGTATCCGATATAAGTTTTGAGATTCGATTCGTGTCAGTATCTGTTTTCAGTTTCAACTTTTATTTTGGTTTAGCTTCGATACCTTTTCGTAGTATTGTACGTCCGGCTTTACTTGTACTGTTGATTTCTCCGTTACTGAGCAACCTTTGGCTCAGCCGGGTTTTCTTTGTTTTGTTTTTCTTATGTGTTCGCAGGTAATCTGGGGAATCAGGGATGAGTGAGAGAGTATTGAAGTTCAAGAATAATTAAACTCTCATTTTCGTTTATTTCAGTTTTAAATAAATTAAGACATAGGATTTTGTACGGTTTGATTTAAGACTCTCGGTTGTCTTTTGGATTCTTTTTCTCTTTTAAAATGGATTGTGTTTGGTTTTGATACCTGTAATAGTGACATTTCAACCTGTCTGGGTTGGGGTGTGACAGTCCGAATTCTCAAGTTTCGCCACTGGACACAAAACCTCTCGGTCGTCGATTGTCAAAGGGAGGTCGGAGGGGATAGTGGAGGTTCGGTTTAAGGAGTGTAGTGCTATTTATTTATTTTGTGTTTTTTATTGAAAATGGTAAATTAATGGTTTCATTAGCTTTAGTAGTTAGTTCAATAAATGTTGCAAGACCAATGTAGTCTCTAATAGAGAGGAAACTAAAGCTGTTATTATTTTTTAGTTATTTTTTTTGTTTTTTCCGTTATTATTATTATTATTTCTGTTGTTATTATTATCATCATTATTCTTATTTTTATTTTTTTCGGTTATTATTATTATTATTATTATTATTTATCTGTTATTATTATTATTGTTATTATTTTCTGTTATTATTGTTATTATTATTATTAATTCTGTTATTATTTTTTTATTATTTTTGTTATTATTATTATTATTTTTTTCTGTTATAATTATTATTATTATTATTATTATAATTATTATTATAATTTGGTTTTGTTTTACATTTGACGTAATACACATGTTGATATTTTTGGAGGTATTTTTTTACCGTTGGCGTAAAACGATTGTATAGATGTTTGTTTTGGTGTAAATAATTACACCAATGTAAATCATCCTCATGATATGTTTGTTTGGTTTTTTGCAGATGTAGCAGCGGGTTTTTTTTCTTTAAAATAATGTATAGTATGATTTTTTTTAAATGTTTTGTTTTTACATTTGATGTAATACACAAAAATGATATTCGGGGCATTTTTTTACCGTGGTGTAATACGATTGTAAAGATGTTTGTTTTTGGTTTTAACACTATGTGTTTTTGTTGTAGTAGGTTGTGTATGGTAGATTTACACTGGTGTAATTACCCTGGTGTAAACAATTACACCAGTGTAAATCATCCTCGTTATATGTTTATTTGGTTTTTTACACTAGTGTAAATAACTACACCAATGTAAATCATCCTCATCATATTTTTGTAAAATTACGTGTATGGCAGATTTACACTGGTGTAAATTACACCAGTGTAAATCATACGGATTTATGGATGGATGTTTTATATAGATGTATGTAAAACACTGATGTAAATTTTACACCAGTGTAAAAGCGAGGGAGATGACAAAAAATGCACGTTTTTTTAAATAATTTTTTTTAAAAAAAAGTAAATTATTTTAATTAAAATAATAAAATAAACTTTAAAAATATGATTGTTTTTAATAATGGAATAAAAAATATATTTGTTTTTTAAAAAGTAATTTAATTAAAAAAATAAAATAGAGTTTATTAAAAAGTAATTAAAAAAGTAATTTAATTAAAAAGATGAATATTTTAAATAATGGAATAAAATATTGAATCATATAATATTAATTTTCTTTCTCTCTCATGGGTAAAAGACTTTGATGCTCCTAAGTGTACTACAACATAATAAAATATTACTTATTAATTTAATAAGGACAAAAATCCAAACTTTTGATCTCAACCATTGGATCATCAAGATCAATGGTCCACAGGAGTTCTCTAGTTCTCACAACTCACCTTAGTTCTCACATGATCCTAACCATATATATATATACTAGTGTGTTGGCCCGCGCGTTGCGGCGGGGACGACACTTTGCATTGCAGTACTCGTTTATTGTAGCTTTCGTATTCGTATAACATTTTTACAAATTACGGTTCTTTTTCTGAAAGGTTTTATGTTAATAGCATCATGGGGTCATAAGCGTCACACATTTATCAAATACTTCAAAAAATCATTAATGCAATAAATAACACACAAATTATTATGGATGGAAGCAATATGGTTGGAATCATCATAAACATAACGGATACAAACGAATCATAATGACCTAAATAGAATAACCATACGAATAAACAAATGTAACTAACACGAAATAAATATATAATCAAATGAGCCGTATGGTAAGAAGTAAGGAGTAATACGAGTTTGATAGAAGTGGAAGTGCAAGTTTTTTTACAATTTGATAAGAAATCAGGGTCCAACTTGCTTGATGTAAAGAAAGTTTGGGACCCACAAAGTAGAGAACGAAAATGAAAGTATAAACGAGAAGTGTTTTATTTTCAAATTCATTTGTTGAACATGATTGTCTTAAACTAATTTTGGATAAGCTAATGCTTAATCCCACCAGATATTATAAACAAATGATTATGTGTATTAACCTGAGTGATCGTTTTTCCTCTAGAATCAAGCATAACTCGTTCTTCAACCACAAGATCTACACCGAAATTTTGGGAACCATCAGAAACACAGAGCAATGAATAGCAAAAGCAGAGCTGTAATAAATAATAAAAAAAATTAAAAACTATTTACCAGTGGTTGAGAAGTAACCAGAAAACCTTATAATAAAATTCAAAAGAAGAATAGTAATATGACATTTATGAAGCAGTGGAACCTATTCTTGAAGATCTGGAGCTGAATCAATCTCCGCATCCCCTGGTACCCCGAAATAAGGTTCATCTCCGTTGGAAGACTCAGAATTTGATAATTAACCATTTAAAATTTTTACCCTTGTATGGTCCATTTTATCTTCTTTGGAACCACACAACAAACAAAGTCTCTTGTTCTGTCCTCTAATGCAGCCTCTACAGCTGGTCCATGTTTATTTCGCAAAACTTCCAATCTAGACTCATTCACCTTCTCAGTCTGCCCTTTCTATTTCTCAGATAAGCATACGCGCGTGGTAGTTGATGTATTACTATTATCATTCTTTGTATCGGGATCCAAAAGATTTTGATAATATTTTGGAATGTAGCGTGCCTTCACACCCACAAAAGCTTGCCAGAGCTGCAATAAGCCGTGAATACATAATTACATATGAATAAGTATTTTAAAGTAGAGATGGCAGGTTCAATCTCTAACAGGGCAAACGCGTAAACTTTAAAAGGAAACATATCGAAAGTCCACCAAAGTGTAGTTTTTACATCATAAACCTCTTAAATCATTTTGTTCAAACTTTTAGATAATTACTTTAAAATACCATTGTTGAGAGCATATAGTCACCGAACCAAGAAGGGCGATCTTTAAGGATCTCTACAATCTATAAATCATTTAAAAAAAATATAAACAAAATCAAATATTAAATAGATGCTTGAATTTTTAACAATAAGGAATAATCTAGTTACCTTTGTGGGCTCTAAACTTACAAGACCACAGGCTCTAGCTGCCACTCCGCTGCAACTCTGTGAAATGGCAAAGATCCCAACCGAATCCGGACTAGGCTGAAAAAAATATTTGATTTTTATACAAATGACATTTTAATCAGTACTATTATGAACAAGTCAAAAGATATGATCTTAACCACCAAATCACTAAATAGACACTCTAACCAAAGTCTTTATGAATTAATCAAAATAATATTCAAATTCAATAACCAAAGCTAACATTTTAATCAAGAAAATAATTATGATGTAGACAAAAAAGGAAAGATTTTGATAACCCTTTTAATCGAGTCCTGGTCCAAAATGCTTGTTAAAGTCCCACACGTGTCATGCGATGTTAATGATTATACTTATAGTAATTAGCTAAGTAGTCGCATAGTCGTTTATACCTTGCCTCGCCTTAGTAATTAGCTAAGTAGTCGCGTAGTCGTTTATACCTTGCCTCGCCTTCGTTTGTCCATGCGTGACCCGCGTTGAGATGTTACCAAAAACAACCATAACTCCTTTTAGCCGCTTCCTATGGTGAATCATCTGCATATCATCAGCAGCAGCAACTAATCCTACCAAATACATGAATACATTATCCATTATTATCTTTTATCTCTTGATATATTCATGGGACACACAAATGAAATGTTATATGAGCTTAGCTTTATCATAGATATTCATGCTAAATATACCAAAGTTCTTATTGCCGTAATTACAAAGTATCTTTATATTAATTCTGCCCAAACTATTTCTTTATTTGTCATTAGCGAAAACTGTTTTATACATTTGATTAACAGCCAAACATTTATGTTAAACTGCATGTAGAAACAAACCTTAAATTTTCGAAAGAAAGCAACAAAGATAAAAGTAGTACTCTTCGAGATGTGAATAGATAAGAATTTACCTAAATGCACGGTAAAGAGGCCGGTACCACAACACATAGGAAGCGTCAGAATCCATGTCGCCGTCTCACGTAGCCTTGCCCATCCGTCGTCATTTTATTCACCAATCGAAGTCAAGATTGACGCTTCTGGACCTTCCTCTGCTCGAGTGACCAAACCATAACCTCGATCGGAATCTTCATCCTCTACACATGTTGTTTGAGGGGTTCACGCGCTTCGAGGGAAGGGAAGCGCATTCATTCGCGGCGGCGCTCCGCCGTGGACCACCGGAGACCCATCGGTCTCTCCTTTTCTCTATGCTCTTTCTTTCTTTCTTTAGATGCAGTAAGTGTGTGTGTATATAATTAGGGAGATTGGGGGAAATGAAACTGCTCTCTGTGTCTCTTCTTTTTCCTGTAATAAACATAATTTACATTTGAAGAAGACAAACCATCATTGTAGGGGCAGGATGAGAAATGGAGGGTATAATTGTAAAATTGTTTTGATATTATAAAGGTGGAGGTGAGTTAAATGTCTATATTACCCTCCTAAGTGTCTTAATTGTCACAATTATGCCCATAATACCCTTAAATTTCTTGCTTAAATATGTTGTACATGTTGCTTGTTAAGTTGTATGGGAATACAAATTACCAAATAGACCATCACTCCTCCTTTATAATGTATTATAGAATTATAGATATATATTAATTAGTTATACACTAACAGAAAACATATTGCACTTGTTTCCAGTGTAAAGCAAACCATCATGGCTTCAAAATCGAGAGATCTTCAAAGAGTTACTCCAACACCAATATCCCAAGCCTTGCACACTAGTTCCTGTAATACCAATTGTTAGCATATTAGCGATTCAAACATTCACGCTCTCACCCAAACAACCAATATAATTGACGCGTCACACGCCTACCAGGTGGTTGGACGAAATAGAAGCGTAAAATAGAAGCGTCACACGCCTACCAGGTGGTTGGACGAAATGATCGGTATCAACACAGCTCAACGAAAAGTAATAACTAAGACTTCTATAAATTTGAACGCCACTCAACTAAGCTTCCTCTAGGAATTTCCAATCCCTACTCCCACCTATTCCAACTGTGTCCTTGCCAAAGATAAAACATGAGAAAAACATGCCTAAAAACATCAACATAAAATTGGTGAGTTCATAGGTTTTAGTCATAGATAAACCATTTGATTTAAAAATCATTTACACATTGTGAGTTTATTTTGAAGACAAATGCACCTTATTTTGATAACGCCATTGGTCTAAAAACAAGTATTTTCATAAAAGAAATACCAATACCGTTTAGTGTGTCTAGTTAACATGACCTCTACAATGAAGACTTGACTTCGTTTCAAATGGTATTGTCACAAAATAACAACACCGCTGCCCCTGACCAATGTCGTGACCACCGTCGCCGTCACGACCACCGTTACGTCCACCATTGCGCCCACCACAACAACCACCACGAACTCCTGACATCTTCTGGAATTCAAAAAGAATAAGATATTTAGATTCGTCACTAATATGAAACCACTAGTAACTATGATAGAGAATCATCCCGATCCAACCAACTTGTATCAACTACAAATCATATGATCAAGATATCCAACTGATAAGGATCTCGAAGTGAACAGTCACTCAGAGGTGTACTATTGTGACAACCGGCAAAAATTCAGGTACTATCCTTACAAGTATAATAACTATAAAAACGATTGAATATTTTGTGTTAGATTTGATTTGGCGATAATTAGAAAGATATTATCGGGGTATGAATATTGTTGGAGACTTATTAGTAGTCCCGTATCACTTAGTGGTAAATTACCGTGTTAAACATTGGTGACGACCCAGCTAACGGTAGAAAGTTAAGTTTGACTCGTAATGCGTGATTTAGCATAAAATAATATTTTATGGATGAGAATATTATTAGGATTGTTTGAGGTATTGAATGATGATTTCTAAATCATCCAAGTCTAGTAGTTGCGCATTTTTGAGTTATGACGCGAAAATGAGACCCGGTACGGTAGGGAAATCTCCAGTATAACTTATTTAGCTCAAAATGAATAATTTTTATCGGGGAATATTATTAGTGGCTAAAGGGGTAAAAACCTTAAGTATTTAATATTTATGGATTTTATAAATTGCAAGATTGTGTATATTATGTATAAGTTTTTATAATATATATATATATAGGTAGAGGTTCGGGTACAAAGGCTTGGTTTTGTAAGAAGGATAAGAAGGCTTGATAGGCTGACACGTGGCACTAGTATAATTTAATCTTAAGGTCATTAAGGTAATTGTATAGATAATCAACATTATGGTAATTTCAATCAATAATAAATAATGAGAGATTTTAGGAATCTTAATGAGATGGTTTAAACGATCAACATGTGTATCTCTACAAATCTCATTGATTATTTATAACTTTCAAGAATTTTCTGGAAAAATAAAACACACTGTTATAAGCATCATAAATATAAAACACATTATATCAACACTATAAGAATAAAACACAAAAAATCCTCAAATAACACCATAAAACACTAAGAACAAAAACATATAACACAAAGAAAACACATGAATATAAAACACATTATATCAACACTATAAGAATAAAACACACAAAAAAAAATGTAATAAGTTACTGGTTCGTTTTTTTATCCTTGTTATGAACTTTTATTTCATTCACATTGAGTGCTGATAGAAGCTTTAATAACTGTCTTTCTGCAGAAATGAAACTTTTAAGTTAACTACAAAAGTCAAATCTTAGCAAACTACACTCTGAAATACTAAGTACTCTTTTATCTTATTATTTGTTTACATAAACAAATAGAATTACAAAGTGAATATACGAAGATAGCAATTAGTAACTAAGTTTCTCGAGAATTTCTACTTGTTCTTTCATAGTGGGATAAAGGGCCTCAACTAGATTCTGCAAGAACCCATCAGAACCATTTTTTGCCATTAAAGAAAGAGAAGGGGGAGACATGCTCGTTGTGTTTATGGGGAGTTATGGAAAGTCCATAATTTAGGGGAGAGATGCTTCCAGGTTATGATTTTTGTTTTTAAATAATGGTGTTTTGACAATTATACCCTCACATGACATAATTAATTAATTAAATTACAACATAATTTACAAGTTTGCCACTCATTTAATCTCATCCATCCGTCTAGATGATCTAATGGACACATTTATTTCTCACCCTTCTTACAAAACACATCCTTTGTACCCTAACCTCACCCTATATATATATATATATATATATATATATATATATATATATATATATACCCAACCCCCCTCCCCTTCGGTCTGCCTCCCCTCCCCTCTCATATTATTATTATTATTATTATTATTATTATTTATTAATCATTATGTGACATGAATACCACACTTAACCCAACACCCACACTTTACTCTCTCTCATTCTTCCACTACACATAAACTCTTCCTCTCCCTCTCTTTTCTCTTCTCCCCAACCGAAACCCCCATCACCACCACTATTCTTCTTCTTTTGTTCATATTATCAACATTATGGACTTGAAAACTTGAAGATTATAACAATATTGGTGACTAGAAAGTTAAAAGATTCAAGAAACTAGAAGTTTTTAGAAAGAGAAACCCACAAATTTCTTACAAGGTGAGTTCTCAATCAAAAACTATAACAAAATCTTCATATTTTCTGTTTTTGGACAAATAATCACCAAATAATCAAGGGTTTCATAAACTAAATCAAATGGGGAAATTGAAAGGATAATGAGTGGATGTGTTTGTATGTATGCGTAAGTATGTATGTGTGTGTGTGTGGGACCGTGCGTGTGTGTGTGTGTGAGAGAGTTCTTGGAATGTTTGTTCTTGTTGCTTGATGATTAAAATGTCTAGATCCTTTGATTTTAACTTCATGCAAGAGGGTTTTTTATAAATGATATTAAATCTGAAAAATAATAACAAATTGATGTTATTGATAGCTTGGATAAGTGAGATTTTGATTATACAGATGAAATGTGGCTTATTGATGTATAAGGACTTGAATGTGTATTGTTTGTTGTCAAGTTTTGGAATGATTTTGGATAAAAATGCTGGTCTGATCATAATGGTATTTTAATGGATTTCATAAACTTAAAATAGTGCATAACAAGTTTTGATAGGATCTACACGCGTGGGAAACCTTGCATGTACGATCAAAACCCGTTTTTCGGCTTAAAACGCCAAAATTTAAGCTTTGGTATCCAATTTTCTAAAACTGATTTGAAACAGATTTTTATGACTTATTTTGGTGAAAAATAAAGTATAATAAAGTTAACGTGAAAGACCTAAGACGAAAACCTAAGTATACTTGCAAAGATGCGTTAAAATCTATGTTTTCGATGAATTTTGTGCACTTAGGATGCATGCATTTAGGTTTGTTGTAAAACAACTATATAAGTGTTAAATGAAGTACAAGAATTACTAATCAAGGTACATTAGATGTTTACCTTGATAATAAAAGCTTACAGTACAAAACTATGTCTTGAAAGTCATCCGAAACGTGATTTTAAGGCATAATATGCTTACATGTTGTAGCAAAAGTAGTCTTGTTACATGGATTATATGCATGTTCTATGATTTATAATACCCGAAAATACTCGATGGGTATGAAATGTGATTTTGTAACCGGATATGGGTATAAGATTAGCCATATCCAACACATACCTGGCCCGTTGCCATCCCTGTCCTTAAATGTGATTATAAATCTCATTCAACATTTCAAATCCATCATATAAAATAAAGTAAAAAACAATACTAGTTCAGTCCAGAAAACAACAACTTATAATCCCTAACGAAACAACTTGAAAAACATGAAAAATGTGAAAATTATTCCTTGCTTTCTAATTCAGAGGAGTCTCAAGAACGGTACATATCAAGCAAACCATCTCCCCTGTGACACTTAGGACACTTTGGGTTGTCATCGCACACCATCACATGCAGGTAACAGTTGAGACAACTCATGACAATCAACTCAGACTCATGACCTCTTTTAGCTTCAGAAGCAGAACCATGGGTTACTTCCAGCTGTTTACCTCGCAACGATGAATCTTCGTGTTTGCATTTTTCATTCTTGTTCTTGCTATCAAATGGAGACAGTATAGAACTCGGCTCTTGACCCGAAGAGTCTCTCCTGAAACGTGGTCGTTCACATTTGGTACGACGGTTGTTCTTTAACGTGTTTACTGTCTCAATCTACAAAAAAATAAAAGTCTAAGAGCCGGATTTATTCACACAAAGCAGAAGCGAATCAACTTAAAAAAAAAATAAGCTGAAGCTTGGGGTCCTGTATTTAAGTGATCGTATGCCTTTTCAATATCATTATACAAAAAAAAACGTGTATTGATATTCCTACATGTTACTATATGTGTTGGGATCCAAAGCAAAAAAATAACTTAATTTTTTTTTACGAAAAAAGAAGCTGATTTTAGAATCCGCTTTATGCCCTAAAAAGGTTTGAGCCAACCCTACGCAAAAGCTTGTTAGGATACGTACCTTGGTTAACTTTCCCTTCCTTTTCGAGTCTTTCTTATCTTGGGTCTCGGGTGATTTGTCCTCCACAACATTTTCGTTCAAATCTAAAAGACGCATAAAATTTCCATTGGACTGGTTGATGGTTACATCTTTTAGAGGATGTCCATTAGGTTTCACCATTTCTCTACATACAAATTTTCAAACCATGCACATTAATTATAAAATATAATGTAGATGACTAAAAAGAATACAATCATGACAAGTAAATACAAGACTACTTGTAACTAACAAAATTTGTTTTAATCTTAACTTTATAAAAGACAGCATAAACTATATCATTAATAACAAACAATACAGACTTCTAAAAGGGTTTTTTTTATTATTATTTTTATCATATACTCGCTCACATGATGTAAGTTGTATAGTTTGATATTGTAATAAGATTTCATGACATCTGATACGACGGGATACAAATAAATGTAAGATATTATACATATAACTTATGAGATCCTACATTATACATATGACGTCTATTTGTTATTACACATATGACGTCTTATATTATAATGTGTATACATTGTACAAGCTAATTATATTAGTAAATAAGGAGGATACTTTTTTCAATATAACACACATACATTTTATAGATGTATTTAAAGCAAAAATGAAAACCGTATAACTATAGTACAATGAATTATAAGAAATAATTAATATTAGTGATAATGACTACTAAAACAAATACAAAATTACAGAAAACAACCTTTATGTATCATCAAAACTACACATTTTACCTTTATCTTTAAAAAGCACTATAATCAACCTTAACCTTTGTTATTTATTGCAAATCCAAACCTTTAACCCTAACTGAGTTAGTTTTCCTAGTTAACTCCCCTCACATGCCTTGCATGTGAGGGCTTTTTAGTCATTTTAAGTGTATTTTATTTAAATGTTTATTTTAAACAAAATAATGTGTGGATTTTGACCACCAAAGTCAAAACTTACTACTTAAATTCATTTATTGCATATATGGAAGTAATTTAACCTCATATGGAGGACAATAAGTTCCACTATTAAACTTCCTACAACAGCCAAAAGCTTCTGGAGATACTGAAACAAGAAAATCATCAAGCCATGAAGCAACAGGCCTTGTAATGTAACTGGATTTAGGTACCAGAGACGCTTTTGATATCTGCGTGTAAATAATTTCAATTGCTTTTGTAATTATCATTTCAACATCTGCACAATTTTCTAATTATATATCCTATGATAACAAATTAGTGGTCTCTAAGAGTACCTTATAATCACAGACATACCTCATTCAAAAGAGAGTTTGAATCACAATTGTTAATGGAGCACAACTGAGTTGTAGGACTTGATTCTGAACTGGAAAAACAACAGAGAGTATGCCTCTGATTATGTAATTGATGATTTAATCTCAGATCTGAAGGTTTGAAGTTCAAATTTCTTGTAAAATATTCGATTCTTTTTGTGGATTTTGATTATTAATGGTTAATTTTATCGATTGATGTTTAATAACAGGAGGATGAGTGTGTTTCTGGTAATGACGGTTTTAGGTAAAACATTTAATCATTAATCACAAAGACTCGTGATTCGTATTTGTTCATCTATATATAAAAAGTTCACAACAATATTAATATTAATTGGGGATTATTGATGCCAAGGGTTGTCGAGTTGAAATCGAGTTTTTGGAAGAACATATTGTGAATCATGAGAGTGATCTTGAACTATCGGGTTCGGTTATTGGCGGGTTTATTGCTATGATTAGTACTGTAGGTTTTTGTTGATTGAAACTCTTGGGGCTTATCAGGTCAGGGTTTTGATTATATATTTGGGGAAGATGATGTTTATAAAGGTTTCTGTGTAAATAAAGCTTTTTAATAAATGCCCCAATAAAAAGACTAAAAAGCCCTCACATGCAAAACATGTGAGGAGACTTAACTAGGAAAACTAACCTGGTTAGTGATAAAGGTTTGGTTTTGCAATAAAATATAAATGTTAAGGTTGATTAGCGAGCTTTTTAAAGATAAAGGTGAAAGGTGCAGTTTTGGTAACACATAAAGGTTGTTTTCTGTAATTTTGTCTAATAATAATTTATTGAGAGATATCATCATCATCATACTCAGTTAATCCCACCTATAGCAAAGCTAAGGTAGGGTCTGAGGAGGATAAGATGTAGACAGCCTTACCCCTAAGAATAGAGAGGCTGCTTCCAGTGAGACCCCCGACTCGATGTGGTTTGGTATCAAGCCTTGGACATAAGGCACATAACACTTAGCAATCGAGACAAACCCGATTGGTGCATGTACCCCTTTGTCTTTTGGCTATCAACGCCACCATATGATGCATGATTAACCGTCCGTCGTTTTTAACGTTATTTTCACGAGACTAGTAAAATAACGTTCAAACTAGTGCAACTTTACTTTTGCCCCCGAGGGCCACACATATATACGTTATATGTGCACACCGTATTGAGAGATAGATAAATAAATAAATATACAGTGATAACTTAGCAAAAGAAAGTAAAAGCAAAATCTCGTTATTAGCTCAATTAGGCCATAGGGTGTATCTTCACATCAAGGGTGTTAACGATGACGTGACATTTTAACTTTCATTGTATACTACTCCCTTCCCACGTTAAGGGGTATTAAATTGGCACTAAGTTAACATGTTAACATGACTTAAAAGAGAGAAAGTTAAGGGAATGAGGTAGAGTTAAGGGGCGTTAAACCATTTCCTTGAAGTGAGCTAGTGTGAAAAGAAACAAAATGGAAGATGTGACATCTAGGTGGATTTAAAGATAGTTAGAGTATACCCCATGGCCTTAGAAAAAAAAGTTATAAAAAAATCTCAATTAGGAAAAGGAAAGTTAGTTTTTGAAATGATATTAGGGTGTTGATAGGGTGGTCATCACCTCATCACACTATCACACTCAATCATTTTATGTCACCCCATTTCATTACATTATATCACATTTAATCACTAAACTCATGTGGTAGTATTCACAATTATCACTAAAACCATCACACCCAATCACGTTGTGACACCCCATTTCATCACACTTATCACTATATTTTTATTAATAAAAACCAAGAGAGATAGTGTGGTGGGGGGTCACCCACATGCTTTTTCTAAATAAAAAGAAAGATGAATTTTTGTTTATCTCCGTGATGCACGTCACGGCTTTCCTTTGTCATGGCCGTGATAATATCAGTGAGGCGGTGTTCGTGATGGTCACGGTTATCACGGTTGATCCATCACAAACCGCCCCGAGTACCCTAAGACAATGACAAAAACAATATCATCTGACATAAATAAATGACATTTATTTTGTGTTTTTCACATGAAATGTTGTAACTATTCAACATGCTAACCTTGTTTTATTTCTATATTTCCATCACAAACATATCATATTTTAATAGATTCCTATATATAAAAAACATTAATGAAAAAAATGAAAGAAAAGAAAAACCTCGTCTATACCTCTAAACTAATCATTAGAGATTAAATATAGAATAATTATTATCTTTGTTGGTTTATCTTTATTTCGGATATGTTCCTCGGTTTTTTGCTAGCTCCTTGCTAGCTTTTGGATAAAGTTTTACTGGGCGTTAAAAAAATATATAGAATAATTAAACATAATTAAATTCATTCTGGTTTCCATATTCCATAAATTCTGTAAATTAATGTATGATAGCAAAATAAAAGAGAGACAAATATTAATTACTCATTCAACTTTATGCATGGACAATGAATGGAGCATAAATCAATCAATTTCTTTGAATCCGAAAAAAATCATTTCTTCAAGCAAAAAGGATTCTACATACTAAAAGAATGTTAAGAATTCTATTGCTATAAAAAAAATGTTGTACTTGTATAGAAACGATTCACAAACTTACAAGGAGATGGTTTTTTCTTGCGTTGTCGCTGATATAGCTTGAAAATGATTAGATGTGTATATAGCTAATCAGTGCTTATTTTTCTTCATATTTATAGATGTACATACGCATTTAACCGATTATTTACTAGATATGATATGGGTTGTCGTTTACCGCTTAATTACTCTAACAGAATTAAAACATTTATTTTGTATGCCGCTTATATTGATTAAAATTAAATATTTATAATATTAGTAAGTGCAAAAATGCTAATATATAAAATAAAAATTAATACAAAATTAATTATTTTCTAACATCTATTTAATGTATATATTGAGTATAGATATTTAATAAATTAAAAGAAGAATCTGATTCTTATAAAACAAATTCAAATCAACCTCATGTTTACAAATACATAAATGAAGAAGACTAACATGAAAGGTGCTGCTATATCATAAAAGTTTATGAATCGATATCACTTTATTGTTAAATACCTGAAAAAAATAATGAAAAACAAGTATAGCATACTATATATAACGTAAATTTTCTTTACACTTTACTATATCTACGTGGCGCATGCACAATAAATATAAAAATTAATGAGTATAAACTATATTCAATGTTTTTCCTTTATATAAAAACAATGATAAATTACTATTTCTCTTCATTAGTTATAGGCACACATTCGTTTTTAATTTGCGATTTGTGAGATATGATGTCAACTGAACTTGTTTAATTATAGCATTTAATTAAGAGAATAAATTACCTAAAATATAGTTGTGAATCATAACAAAAAGTTGTCGCATACAATTAAACTGTATATGTTGTATAGCCATGAGTATACTCTAATATATATGGTGTTAAAGATAAAATGACATGTTAATTTACATTGCATATTACTCTCTTCATGTGTTAAGAAGCACTAAAGAGGTTATGTGTTAACCTGATGTTACAGTATAGATTAATTTTTTTTTTCCTTTTTTGCACCAAAAACACTAAAAAATTTGATTAGATGAAGTTAATAGGATTAAACTATTTTCTAGGGGTAAGGTGGAGTGAAATGAAAAAAATGGATGATGTAACATCTAGGTGGAGTTAAGAAATGTTAAAGTATATCCTAAGGTGTAACCATGTAAGCTTAAAGTTTGATTTTCCTTTTTAAGGGGGGAAGGGGCGCCCCACTAAAAAAATTTTCACTTCACTGATTTCTACCAATCTTACACTGTCACATCACTTTAGTGATTCACTTCACTGAAACACAATTTTAGAGGCCACACTCCACTAATTCTTTATCCAACAAAAAGTTATTTCCACACATAATAATAATAATAATAATAATAATAATAATAATAATAATAATGCACCACAACTACCATCTCCTTCTTGTTCTTCACTGTAACCATCTCCTTCTTCACAAAAACCATGCCATTCTTCTTCACAACAACAATAAAATCATCAACTGTGCTCTCTTCCCTTTACAATAAAACCATCTCCTTCTTCACAGCTCTACTCCTTAATAGCTCTGCTCTCTTCACAGCTCTCTTCAGCAATTTTCCCAGGTCAAAGACTTCGATTTGGTGGGCATAGTTGATGATTTGGTGAGTCACGGGTGAAAAAGATATGAAATTTGGGGAAATCAAAAAGAGAGAAAGATAGAGAGAGAGAGATTTCAGTGAACCTGTCCGTCAACTACAACCATAATTTTGTTCACGGATTCACTACCAACACGGGTGGCGGCGGTGTTACCGTGCTAATAGTGAGGTACCCGTGACCAAATCTGGTAGCGTCCCGTCCCCCCTAATATACAAATTTTAACCAACTGATAACCCAAAAAGGATAAATAAATTAATAAATAACACAAAAAAATCTATACGCGCATCTGAAATGGAAACAATTATCATATAAGAGAGCTGCCCTTTCTTACAATTGTTTCATAAAATGGGTAAATTACATAATGATAGCAGGTAGGTGGCCAACAAGCTGTGCCGCCACTCCCTTCTGGATAGAGAACCTTAATCTAGTGAAAACAAATTCTCGCCCCTGAGGAGTTGAGAAGTTGTTGTGGACCACCCGCTGGACTCTCATCAGGAACCTGATCGCCTCCGCTACCAATGAACCAAATGTGTCAAAAGCCAAAAGGACAAACGCATGCTGGTTATCCTCCCACGCTTTAGCGAGCTTTGCCAGCTTGTTCGCCTTTGATCTAAGGACCGCTTGCCCAGCCACAAACCCATTCTCCATGAATCTCGCTGAAGGATACACACCCGTAAGGTCCACGCATGCGTGCTTCCCACCTTCCCAACCAAACACTAGCAGGTCAGCCGGACGTAAAGTGGATCTCCATTCTGCCGGGTCTGTAAGAAAATTAACTAGGGCCTCTTTCTTTGCCGAGATCCCTGCTCATCTAAGAATATCTATTAAAACGTCTAGAACAAAATCGTGTCTATACTTAAACCTCGACAACTCTTTACAGTAGAGCACATGCTTTCCATATTTATCCAAACACGCTTTACGACAAACCGGACATGTTTTGTCCTCCGGGAATGGGGATCATCAAACGATATTTAAGGATTGCCCTATACTCCATCGCTGACATTCGTTGCCCCGGTCCTTCGTTAGTGATAACAGTTATGAAATCTTGAGCATGGGGCCTCTGTAAGCAGTCCATGACGACTTTCTGGCATGGGGTCAAGAATAAATCTTCCCCAAGACTTCGTGTGATTCGAAAATAAAGAGCATTCGCCAGATTTTTCTGTGGCTTTTTGGGGCGGTGTCTTTATTTGAGAAACCTCCAAGATCAAATTAAGGGAGATATTCATGCAGGTATTCCAAAGCGCAAACATAATTCGGATCCATGTTATCAACCCCACTGTTACGTAAAATATGGTCTTGCAACCCCAAGGTTGAGATCTGGGTGCCATAAAGGCATAAGTGGCTACATCCCAAGCCAAGAAAAGGCCCAACCAACCATGCCGCATTGGTAAGGTTGCGACCGCCACTGGAGGTCCCCAAAATATGTGTTTAATTTGGCTCTTTAGGGCTTTATAGAGGCATATGAGATGGATGAAGTTCCATAGGTGCACTTATAGAGGTATAAGTTTGAACATGTCAAAATGGGTTGCATGAAGTTTAATATATTGGTAAGTGGTTTAGAAAAATTTTACATAGAGTAAATGGGTCAAAACGACCCAAACACACATAATAGACTTAAAACATTCAATTATAAGTTTGAACAGGACAAAATGGGTTGCATGAAGTTTAATATATTGGTAAATGGTTTAGAAAATCTTAAAATAGTTTAAATGGGTCAAAATGACTCAAACGCACGCTCGTTCATGATCTTCTAGTTGACTGAGAGACCGTCATACCAAATCATGAAATGCTTGATATCGTGTTGGTTTATCTGGTAGCGGACTATAACCTCCTAGTACACTTACAACCTGACTTTAGTTTGACTTTAGCGTTCAACATGGCTTTTACAACCTGAAAGTCGCCCTACAATTACAGTTTGGGCGACTTTCAGCCCGTTTCACCACTTCGATCCATTTGACATGTTCCCCTTTTAGCTAAAAAAACTATTTGCTCTGATAATGATAAAACACAACCCAAATGGACCCATTCATAAGTAAATCTGTAGAAAGTACCATAGAGCCTGGTAGTATTTTTTACAAATTAAGAGGGAAAAAGTAATTAGTTACCTGTAAATTACAAGGCATTGCTGTACGTGACCAGCTTGGACCATGTGTTGGTCTTAGTGAACTCGGTAGGCATTCATATAGCCGATCAGGTTCCACCGGTTTGCTGAAAGGTAAAGCCATAAACAAGATAATTATGTTATGACACAAGTAACATGTGTGTGTAAACAACTCACGAAAATGTAAAAGTCCACCTCAAGTAAAAATAGGTTGTAATTTCCACCTCAAGTAAAAATAAATAAAAGAAAAGAAAAGGTTAAAGTGAAAAGAAAGAACCTGTATGATGATAACAGTTGATTCCAAGAACCCAATGACATGAAACCTGTAATCACTAGATTCACTCGACCCACTAAAACCTTGTACACTAACACAAATAACCTATCATCATTAGCTACACCCATACACATAAACAATCATGAACCCATCTGGACAAACCCGGAAACCCCTTCATCATACCCGACCCATCTACCAATAATACACCAAATATTACAAAAATGCGCCAAACAAAACCTTCCAATCAAGGGTATGGCTATTCATACCCATATAATCCAACACAGATTATGGAACAACACATTGACATCAAATATACTAATGAACATGTATTCTAAATGTGGGTATTTAAATTATGCACGTAACGTGTTCGATGAAATGCCTGAACGAAGTTTAGTTTCTTGGAACACAATGATTGGGTCATATACACAAAATGGGAATGAAAGAGAGGCTCTTGATTTGTTTGTTATGATGCAAAGAGACGGGACGGAGTTTAGCGAGTTTACAGTTTCAGGCGTTTTGTGCGCGTGTGCTGCAGAGTTTGCAGTGTTTGAATGTAGGCAGTTGCATGGTTTTGCGCTTAAGGCGTCGATGTTAAAGAATGTTTTTGTGGGTACGGCTTTGCTTGATGTGTATGCTAAGTGTGGATTGGTGGATGATGCGGTTAGGGTGTTTGAGTTTATGCCGGATAGGAGTGCCGTGACGTGGAGTTCGATGGTGGCGGGGTATGTGAAAAATGAGATGTTTGAGGAGGCTTTGATTATGTTTAGGAAGTGCAGGTAAGTGGGGTTGAGTTTAATCAGTTTATTGTTTCGTCGGTTCTTGCTGCTTGTGCTGCTATAGCTGCTAAAATTGAAGGCGTTCAGGCGCATGCAGTGTTGGTTAAGCTGGGTTTTATTGAAAACTTCTTTGTGGTTTCTTCTCTTGTGGATATGTATTCGAAATGTGGAAGCATTAGTGAAGCTTATTCGGTATTTTCACATGCACAAGATAAAAACGTTGTGTTACTGAATGCGATGATTTCTGGATTTTCTAGACACGGTCGGTCCATGGAGGCAATGATATTGTTTGAGAAAATGCAGCAAATTGGATTACAGCCAAACGAAGTTACATACGTTTCGGTATTGTCTGCGTGTGGTCATATGGGATTGGTCAAAGAGGGTAAGAAATACTTTGACATGATGGTGAAAGAACATAATTTGTCACCTAATGTGTTCCATTATTCGTGTATGGTGGATGTTCTTGGTCGAACGGGTTTGATTAATGAAGCAAAGACCTTGATTGGCAAAATGCCGTTTGAAGCCACTGCTTCCATTTGGGATCACTTTTGAGTTCATGTAGAGTTTATAACAATGTCGAATTGGCTGAGATCGCTGCTAAACATCTGTTTAAGCTTGAACCCGATAATGCAGGAAACCATGTCTTGCTTTCGAATATATATGCTGCAAATAGACAGTGGGATGAAGTTATACAAACAAGAAAGTTGCTCAAAGATACAGAAGTAAAGAAAGAGAGGGGAAAAAGTTGGATCGAAATCAAAGATAAAGTTCACGCCTTCATGGTTGGAGAGAGAAACCATGATAGAATCGGTGAGATTTATTCAAAACTGGAGGATATAATCGAAGAAATGAGAAAGTATGGTTATAGATGTGAGACTCAACATGACTTGCACAATGTTGAAGATGATAAAAAAGAGGAACTTTTAAGGCACCACAGTGAGAAACTTGCTCTTGCATTTGGATTAATGTGCTTACCTTCTTCTGCCCCTATAAGAATCATGAAGAACCTCAGAATCTGTGGGGATTGCCATGTGTTTATGAAGCTGGCTTCCAAGATCACACGAAGGGAGATTGTCGTAAGGGATACAAACCGATTTCATCATTTTAGTAATGGTTTTTGTTCGTGTGGAGAGTTTTGGTAATGGAGTATTAGCTTATACGATTGTGATGCGACTGCTTAGTACTTTAGCATGCAAGCAGACCAAAATGATTGTCAATATTTTGGCGACATCGATGGTCTTGGAATGCTACTCATGGCTCAAGAGTATGCTTGCAAGAATCACACAAGGAGGACGCGCAGGCTTGTAAGGTAATTTTTCATCAATTTTAATGTTACAGATTAGAAATATAAAAGAGTCAAAAGGGAACATGTTCATTCATTTTATATATTGGAAATTTTTTGTCTAAGTATTTGATGTTTAGTGCAGAAATGATAACCATAAGAGCATCCGCAATAACAATATTAATACACCTCACTGTGTATAATTTCTCTGTACAACTCGTTTTCAAACCTTCCATCCCTTCATTTTATTTGCGCTTGAGTTGCGAAACATACCTAACCAAATAAGCTCAGAGGTCGTGCTATGTTTGATTGTTACATATTGCTACGTTATATTGAAGGTATTGTTGACATTGTTGGCCTAGTGACACATCAATTGGAGTTGCATTATCTGACTAAGTACTTATGGCATATCCTTCGTGTTTTACAATCATATTATGCCATATGAGGTATGCATAAGTTATAACATGTATTGTTTCCTTGGTTTTAAAAAGCGATGAGCGCACAAAAGCGACGATGTCTAAAATCAAGGTGCGAAGTGCAAAAGCTGTGGGCTTTTGTACCTGAGGCACAAGATGATTATATATGTTTTTTTATATATCCCATATATATCCATAGGTTTTAGTTTCCTTTACCTAAAATATAGCTATAAGTAAGGTTTTTAAATCATTTTACCAACATGTACAAGCCAAAAAAACACATGGTAAAACATTTCTCTGCATAAAAACACCTCAGGTACATGAGGCGCGCTCCTCAAGCCAGAAAGCCCCCAAAAAACCCTAAAATCTTCGCCTTTTGGGTGCTTCTTGTATTTACTTTAGGCGCTGAGCGAAAAGCCCGCCTCACGCCTCAACGCGCCTAAGGCGCGCTTTTTATAACCAAGATTGTTTCTAGACTCCAAATCTCCAACATTTTGTTAGAACTTGTGCAAGTGGCCAATGAGCTTGTAGACTAAATGCTCTCTTCGCACCCTTTCTAGCTAATTCTTACGCTTTTAATTTTTTTCCTTCTACCGTGTGGAGGTTGTGTAATATTCTTAACAAACGGTAGTGGATATATCCTAGCCATGAGAGTATATCATCTCATATATGATGTTTTCTTGAGTGTAGATCGATACTTATGAGTTTCATCTTCTAAAACATCGTTGAATAATAGAGATAACTTGAGTATGTTAAGGTCGTTATTAGAGTCGGTGACACCAAAAAATGCATGCGGTTTGCCATCTCTATCATGGTCATTTTTTCCAAACTCATACCCGAAAACCTGTCCCTGTACCCATCCCAGATGTTTTTTGGGGCATACCTGTCGGGCTTGGGTTGTTTGCCATCCCTATCAAGATGTGACTTCCAATATCATTGTCCCACATCCAAGGACAAGGTTTATTGTCATGTTGCCCATATGCAATGAATTTCATCATTTAATTAGTTAAGTATCTTGAATCAATTTTGTTATCAGCATACACGACTAATTTCATCATAATTTTTAACACATCAGTTCATGCCAAACGATTTATCTGCCAAACCAAGACACTAATGCATTTAGCGTTGTGTTAAAAAACCGAGATGGCTCGCTACATGTAAAAACACAGTTTTGGTCTATTTTGGACGAGACACAAAGCATACACGCACGCTTGTTCATGATCTTCTAGTTGACCGAGACCGTCGTACCAAATTATGAAATGCTTGATACCGTGTTGGTTTATCTAGCAGTGGACTATAACCTCCTAGTACAGTTGCTTACAACCTGACTTTAGTTTGACTTTAGCGTTCAACATGGCTTTTGCGTTCAGATAGAAGACCAGATAGGACCGGCATACTTAACTAGGTTGCACCACTGCACCAACATCCACCCACGAGTGACAGTTACATTTCGGTTAGCCTAATGAAAGATCAGTCATCCAAAAGACTGCTCTTCAAGCAAACAAAGTTGAACTAAGCAGATGAAAACAAACAGATCTAAATATCACAATGAAAGACATTAAAAAACTAGTTATGTAACTTGTTCTACTAAATCTATACACAATTACAAAAGAATAGTTCACAACAGCAGTAACAACATCAACTAAGAAAAATTAATCCATACCCAAATATATGCTCTCTTATCATTGACTACCACAAGTGTAAAAGAGTAATTCAACTCTACCGTCTTGCTTCGTTCGAGGTCTTACCCTCGAAAAACTCACCAAGCATCCGGTCAAGATCCTCCGCTGTATACCTGATGTATTTATGAGGATTCTTCCCATTCTCAACAAGTGCCCTGCAAAGTATATGTTTTTTTTTTTTAAATTTTTATGTAGTTTTATATAATTAACAAGTGTGTGAAAATTGGTCATAAAAGTTTTTGATAAAGAACTCTACCCAAAACGTTTGATAAAAGATCTGTACGCAGGCAACAAGACTTCAGCAACCGCGAGCCTTAAAGATTCTCTTAGCTCCGTGTCGGGAACAGTCCACTGAGATTGTCGTTGATGTAGCTCCTCAAACTGAGTGTTAAAGATCTTCAACCTAATACCACCACATTTCATGTTATTAATTATCAGACAAATTTATTAACATGTTTTTGAATGTTTTCAAAAAGATAATTTGATTTGAAAGAACACACCGGTCTTTTACAAGTGCACGTGAGGCTCCGCTACTGTTTCCTCCATCAGCAGCCCCGACTGAACTACCACCTCCAGATGAGGTCAACCCTTGAATTGAGAGACACTGCAGGATCTGTTGAAGACAACAACAAATTTAATTATTCATTATTATTATAATAAATATTCGAAAATATTATTTTATCGTTTGAAATGATCTACCTTTGCCCAAGCTATCCTCTTGTACTGATTAGCATGTTGTTGCACAACCCTTCTGTGCCGTTGCACCCAATCATCCCCCAACAGATCCTTAGCTTCTGACCTACACCAAACATAAAAAAAATATGTATATATAATGAATATAAAATAAATCACTAAAAAGTTACAGCATGTGTAATCACTCATACAGAAGGTATAAATATTAAAAATATCAAACCTGCGTACGGATCTGACCATGTAGTGAATATTATTCATAAGAAACAAGTTGGTCAAAGCAGGATCTTTATACTGTTTGGATTTTCCTTCCAAATTGATTTGAAGGGCCTGCATGATTCGCATGGTTACCGATGCCAGCTGTGAATTCGAGTCCTCTCCGTTTTCAAACTCTTGAAATAGTTGTTTCAGAGTCGTCTGGTAGCTGAGTCAACAAAGAGATTATGTCCAAACAATAGTAGGATAGTAAGTAAATAATTTCCATTACAAAGTTGAAATGAAATACACCAACTACATGGTTTTGATAGCACATACTCGAACAAAAATTTCACATAGTTGATCACATAGCTTGTGAGAGGATGAACTGTTCCATCTGAGACGGCTGTTTTTGTCGCGTCTTTTTCAACAGCTTCCTCAAAATCCCCAAATGTTTCTTGAGCTGTTTGGGCAAGTCTTTTGGTTAGACCTAGAGCAGATTCTCTAATGTCTTTGCAAGTTTTGCCTATAAAAAGTGATTCAATCTGCAAACATATAATGTATAAGAACTAACCGGACTGTAGACTATATAGTTTTGGTAACCGTAAGAACATGTTACATTGAAAATGAAAAAATAAACATACCTCAGCGTGAAGCTCACGCATTATCTCATACATGTCCAAAAGCACAAATAGTTTTTCTGGAGATCTCTTGCTTTTGGCAATTGCATCTCCAAAACTAAGTAGCATAGCGACACTGCCAGCTGTAACTTCAGCAAAGCACTGATCTTTTAGCGAATCGATCCCATCAAACATTTGATCACAAACTTTTCTTTCTGCGGTAAATATTAATTTCACCTGTGATTAACGTCAGATTAGATACAACCAACTTCATGTTTAAGTATTTATTTATTTATTTTTTTTTACTTAGTAAAACTTACTGCAATACGCATGAAATGAATCCAAGTCCCAATCTTGAGTTCCAAAACTCCCACTGCATCTTTTGGACATCATCTTTACTAAGCTTCTCAACTCCCAATTTCTGAAGAGTTTCTTCCAAGACTACAGAACGGGTATCCCTATTCAACCAAAAAAAAAAAAAAGAAAAAAAAAATCATAAATACTTCCTTTGGTTATACAGTTATTTGTGTAAAACTCATGTTTGTCTTTTAAGCATTACAACGTTTAACCTTGCACGCTTTGCAGGTTGAAACAATCTGTCTAGTGCAATTCAAATATGTAAAACTCGCATTCGTCTTTCTTCCTGGTAATTAAAGGTGACAAGATGGGTGGGTTGTTGACTTGTTGGATAACATGTCAAAATGTGTTTGGATAGTTGTCTATCAAAATGGGTTGGGTTGGACTGGTCCACAAAACGTCACGTGTTCATCTTCTATTATTAATACATACACTATATTACAACAATAATCTAACCCCTTATACTACGAGTTGGGATTTTGTTTGCCCTACAATTACAGTTTGGGCAACTTTCAGCCCGTTTCACCACTTCGACCCATTTGACATGTTCCTCTTTTAGCTAAAAAACTATTTGCTCTGATAATGATAAAACACAACCCAAATGGACCCATTCATAAGTAAATCTGTAGAAAGTACCATAGAGCCTGGTAGTTTTTTTTTTGTTTTTTTACAATTAAGAGGGAAAAAAGTAATTAGTTACCTGTAAATTACAAGGCATTGCTGTACGTGACCAGCTTGGACCATGTGTTGGGCTAAATCATGAAGCAAGGGTAGGACCCGTGGTGGTATGAGGATTAAGGGAGTAAAAAACAGCATTTTCAGCAGTGATATGACCCGCATGACTATTAGAAGGATTCTTTGAATCAGGTGATCCAGAGGATGGTCTTAGTGAACTCGGTAGGCATTCATATAGCCGATCAGGTTCCACCGGTTAGCTGAAAGATAAAATAATAAACAAGATAATTATAAAAATGAGTAACATAAGCAGACTGAATATGATTAAAAAAATATATTAAATTCAATTTTTCATCTAATTTCTAAAAAAGAAAATGAATTGGGAGATTTTATGCATTTGTTTCTATTTTTAGCAGTAGTTTAGTTTGACTCGTAGAGAAACAAATAACCCGAGTGACCCATTTATAAGTGAACGGGTTGTAATTTCCACCTCAAGTAAAAATAAATAAAAGAAAAGAAAAGGTTAAAGTGAATAGAAAGAACCTGTATGATGACAACAGTTGTTTAAATTCTTGTTCAAGCTTTGATATAGCCTTAGAAAGCAAGTTACTTGCATGGCTAATAACACCGTCACTACTTCTAAAGCTTTTTGTTGTTGGTAAAAAAGACAATATTGCTTCTTAGCTGCTCGATAGCTTCTAGATAGCTCTCAAGGTCCTCATGTGGCCCTTTAAGGAATTTTAGCCTCAGCCTATATATTTGAAACATAAACTTTTAATTAACTAACAAAAAATAACAAAAGAAATCCTTTCAAGTAACCCTACGGGCTAACCCTAGGCCAGCAGTATACGGAAAAGCGCAAGAAAAGCGTGCTTTTTGTACACATGATGTTTTTGTGTTTAAAATTGTTATACATACATGTAGCTAAAAAGATTGTACATTTTAGTTAAATCATATATATATACCTTATTTGTATCTGTATTTGAGAAATAATGCTAAAAACCTATAGCATATATAAAAAATATATATTAATTGTCTTGCGCCTCGCATACGAAAAGCCCACCGCTTTTACGCTTTGCGCCTCGGTTTTAGACCTCGTTGCTTTTGTGCGCTTCGCGCTTTTTAAAACCAAGGTTACGGGTAGCTCCAACAAGATATTTACATTATTCTACACAAGGGTAAACTCATAAATAAAATACAAAAAAAACAGAAAGAATAAAGGAAATAACAACCCAACCTCACGAGAAAGATCAAATCGGTCCAATATGACATCAGCAGCTTTCAAAGTCCTATCGATGTTCTCATGAGCTCTGCGTATAGCATGTGTCCTGATCTAAAGGAAATACGACACAAGAATAGCATAAATTATGAGCAAATGCGTAAACTAACTACATCGGCCTCCTTCAATATATAATTGCATTTTTTGGCCCAAATCCCCAATACTTATATAACTAAAGCATCCAACTATCAGTCAACTACCTAAAAAAAACCCTTTACTATAACAAAGTACGGAACCTTCAAGTCTAAATCAATAGTGTTACTGATTGGTAACAATGTCACTATGTCAGTGATAAAGGATGTGTAGCAAATACCATTTTTTATGGATATCCAAAGATATGAATTGTGCCAATAGTATTACCATAGAGGGGGCTTGGTTTTTTTAAATGTGAGAGAGATGCGCTGAGGCGGCGCTTTTACATACACGTGGTTCAAAATTTGTCAAATTTAGATTATGAATGGTTTACTTGATTAGTGTTAGGATCAAATACAAATAGATTTTAGCATGCGAAGTGTACAAATAACTAGAGTAACTTTGCTAAACACTTAAGAATATATTATTATTACTCAACAGTTTTGAACTTGATTAATTAGTACTCCTCATTTGTTGTAGTGTAATTACTCCAGTTCAAAACTATAGAGATATATAATAGTTACCCTAGTTATTTGTACGCTTAGGCCCCTAAAATCTATTTGTTTTAGATCCCACCCTACTTGATTAAAAGGTTGTCATGTAAAACAGATGTGAGATGTGCAACTTTTTTTTTTTCTTTTTTTGCCAATGATGTTGTAGCCTAGTGGTTGCAATGGAGGTAGGAGGTTTACCCACTTTGTGGGGTTCCTGCCCTGGGAGGTCACAGTTTCGAATCCCACTCAGAGTAGGGTTATTCTGAAATGAGGGGCTAGACCTTAGGGGGAGCCCGGGGACCGAACCTGAAGGATGCGGGGCTTCGTTATGGGTGTGTACCATTGGCCGTTCAAAAAAAGATATGAAACTTTTTGTTATACACAAAGCGTATTACTTGTACAAAGACCAATGCCTCACCCTCGCGCCTCGCGTTTCGCGACCTAAACAAGTCAGTGCTCCTCACACTTCTTAAAACCAAGATAAGGAGCATAATTTACCCAAAAAAACCATCAAAGAGTGTATCTCACAAACCCTTTAGTACTACAAAGCAAAATACACCATTGTACACCATTCCGAATCTATAGCTATAAACTTTAGCACCGATCGATCTACCGCAAACCCAATAACTAGCAGATCAAGTAACCATGTCACATTTCCGCTTTTCCAATTTTGCATAAAATCACACATTCCTTAGCTTAAACTATTCCATGTAATTTCCCAACAATCTACAGACATTCTCAAAACAGCCAACAAATAACAGATCAAACCATTGTGTCCACACTAATCACTACCCTTAATATCTAGAGTTCATACTAGACCAGCCTAAGGTCCTTAACAAAGGCAGAGCGGCGCGGGCTTAAACCACTAGTCTAAACGAACATAAACTCTTCCAAATCTTTTAGGGGTTCGGTTTTACTCCGCAAATAAATCACTATTGAAACATCTTTTTAGGGGTTCGGTTTTTACTCCGTAAACAAATCACAGTTTAAAAAAGATCTAAATAACTAAAACATTAGAAATAAAAACACCCAACTTCAAATCTAATTCATATTCAAACATAA